>JAQFZN010000609.1:0-26109 GCA_034687075.1 Geophilus carpophagus
TTATTGATGGTGAAGTTGTTGAAGATGGGGAGTTAAGAGGAAGTTCGGGTAGACAAGGTGACTCTGGTTCCACTAAAATTTTTTTTATCGTTAGATGATGATTTAATGCGTATTTTTGCTTCAGATCGTATCTCATCTATTCTTAGAACATTAGGTTTTAAAAATGATGAGGATGAAGAAGATGAGGAGGAGGAAGAGGAAGAAGATGATGATGAAGAAATTGATGAAGAAGAAGAATTAAATGAAGAACAAGAAGAATGGAAAGAGGGGGAACGACAACAAGGCGATGGACAAGTAGTTTTAAAATTTTAATTAATTAGTTATTTGGTTGATTATTAATATTTTTAATATAGGAAAGTCAAACACAACAAAAGGAAAAAGTTTTAGACGACGATGAAGATAAAAGAAATCCACAATATATTCCTAAAAAAGGCGGGTTTTATGAACACGATGATCGACTCGTGGATGAAGAAGAAAAAGAGTGCGTTATTTTATTGCATGAATTGAAATTGATGTTTTTTTAACACTTGATTTTTTTTGTTTATTTATAGAGAAGAAAAAGAGTGCGTTACTTTATTATTTTAGCATATAAACTAACACTCACTTTTTAAAATTCTTTTTGTTAATTTTGTAGGGAAGAAAAAGATAAAAAAGGAAACAAGAAAAAACTATGGAGAGAAGATAATACTTGGCAACATGATAGGTTTAATGAAGACGAGCAAAGACCGAAATCAAAAGACGAATTAGTAAATGCATATGGTTACGATATTCGTAATGAAGACGATGCACCAAGAGCACGGAGACGTAGGCGATTCACGTACGACAATAATTTTTTTGCAACTTTTACGAATTTAAATTAAATTTTATTCATATCCAAACAGAGGTCCAGCGAAATATACTCGTCGATGGAATGATGAAGAAGCCTATATCAAGACCAGTCCTAAATGGAAAGGCCCTGAAGTAGGCCGTCGCGGTGGACGCGCAAGGGGTCGAGGAATAGGAATTGGTGGTGTAAGAAGAGGTTGGAATCGTTTCCCTGGAGGAAACAACGGCGACAGAGTTGACAATAATAGCCAAATGGGTTTCCGGCCACGATCGTTTAGTGACAAAGAAATTAGTGAAAAGAATGGAGATTTGAATACTGAAGATGGTGAAAATAGCAATGTAGTACGGTCATCACATAGCGAGTCAGAATTAGAAGAAATTAGTGACACGAAATCATCTCAAACTTCTCGAGAGAATATTTTAAATCCTCAAAATTTTCCACCTCTGACGAAAGAGGTGTCTAGATCAAATTCGCCTACGGTTGTACATCAATCAAAAAGTAGTGGAGAAATTAGTGGATCGGAAAAACCGGTTCGGATAGAAGTAAGGCCTCGAGGTGGAGGTCGTGGTAGTGGTCTAATTCGACGTGGAGGTGGCGACCGGAGAGCTTTTACTTCTACTATTAGGAGGGACGGTCGAAAGTACAATAACGAGAATCGAAGTGGGGACAATTTGGCTAGGAGTTTAGAAAAATTATCAATTAAAGATTATCAACAAGGAGACAGAAAAGGTGGTCGGGAAATTAAACGTGATTTGAGTAAGTTTTTTATTTTATTTTATTTATTTATTTTATTTTTAATTAATTAATTAATTTTTTTTTTAGAAGGACCATTAAATCGACATCCGTCCGGCGGAGGTAATGAACAACGCCGGCAGATGACGGTTCCACCAAGACTGCAAGAAGCAGCAGCTACTAATCGACCGAAACGATATTCTTCACAGCGTCAGAGGAACGCGCCGCCAAGTGCGGGTGGTTACCAGCGATCACCACCACCAAATGCTGCTCCACTTCCGCCGCGTTTCTATGATCATGGAGTCGAATATCACTCGACAGTCTCAGAATCGAATTATCAACAACAGATGTATTCAGATGCAGCTCCGCCTTCAAATCCACCACCACCTCCACAAACTAACGGTCCTATGATTCCTCCGCCGCCACCACCACAAACCTTTGCTGGATATAATCCGCAAGGTTATCAAGAACCTTATGGTAAACAATTATTTTTTTCTTTTTATTCAAATTCAATGATTGATTTTTATTTAATAGGAATTAGACCTATGGCCAGTCCACCAAGGATTTTTGCACCTGTTAACATGGCAACAGGTACAATGGCAGCAGGGCAACCAGTAATGCCAAGTCCATATATGTCACCTAATAATAGTTTGATCAATTATGGACCTCCCCCTACGAATTACGCCCAATATACTTTCACACCACAGCCACCACCAGCATACTCATCAGCTCCTCCTCCAACTGTGGTATGTTATTGAATATAATTTAATACTGTATACATAGATTTAATTTGGTTATGTTTTTAAATTTTAGCCAACTCCCCAAGAATTTTATAGAGGTGGAATGACTTATTACAACACACAATCTCAACAGTATCCTCCAGCAAGAAATCATATGAGGAGACCTAAAGCAGCCATACCAATCGTACCTCCACCTGACTTAAAGGTGATTGGATTGTATTGCTTTAACCCCACGTGTTATTTTTATTAATTTGTTTGATTTATGTTGTAGGACAATGAGGATATAGTGGAGGATGGCGAAGAGAAATCGATTGATGTGGATGATTCAATACATTCATCAGAAGTAGCTGTTGAAGGATAATATATACTATGATATTTAAAGTTATGATTTAGGTTTGATTTCAAGTTAGAATTATTGTTATTATTTAACGAGAATCCTATTGTATAATGATAAATGTCATTTGATCAATTTATTTAAAAGTAAAATTGTTTGAATTATTTTTATTAAATATTTAAATGCGGATTTGTCTTGTAGCTCCATGGCTTTTGTAATTATGGAATAATAGTTGCTTTTTTACAGAATTGAAGAGAATTTTAGCTTAAGTTGTTGTTACGTGAACGTCGTAGTTTTTTTCATACGAAAAATAAATAAATTTTATATATCTGAAAAATTGAATGAGAAAAAAATTTGCTCAGTTTTCTAATTTTTTTCTTTTTCGTTTTAATTTTAGGAAATTATTATTATATTTCTTTATACATTTAAATTTGTTAATTTATGTTTTATATACAGCAGAGTACAGAAGTTTAATGTTTTTTTTGTTTAGCTGAATAATTGATATTAAAGCAGTGCCTTTTATTCTTAATAGTAATTACTGTATCTGAATTAAGTATATTTTCTATTTTTTCCTGTTTTTCTTTATAAAAAAAGCACTGTATAACACGTGATATTGTCACTTAACTATTAAGCCTGATTGCTTGTTATTCAGTTTAGGGATTCTAAATTTCTAATGTTATAAATGTTTTGTACTCAGTGAAAAGGACTTTATAAACAAAATAAACAATTTTTACGTGTTCTGGAAATAGTTTTTTAAATTTATTTAAATACTCCAAAAATGGTGGCGAATAATTACGTTAAACGATTTTGAATATTTTTTAAAATAGAAACATGTTTTATTCAAGTGCAGTAATATTTCAATCCAACGCAATGATAGTGTTATTATTCTATTAAATTACTATTTTTTGCTTTATTAAAATATTTATTGTTTGAATTTCATACAGTATTTAAAGTGTATAAACTAAAATAGCTTTAAAAAAATAAAATAAAACTGAAAAACAATCGATTACTAAAATGTACACTTATTGACTACTCCCTCCAGTTAGGCCTTGTTTGCGTGACGTAACTTCCGCTTGGTTTGGTCGTGTATATTTGCAATGAGTAATGAGGAATATCAGAAGTTTTCAGCTGTAATTCCTAGAAGATTACCACAGCAATTTACAAAAAAGATGCGTAATCACATAGCAAAGATTCGGCGAAATTGACGAGCAAGAAGCAAGCTGTTAATTGTAAAAATCCGAGCAGAAAACATCAACGTGAGTGTATCAAGACTCATTTTACTTTGTTTCATTCCTTTGCCATTTGCCCTACTTGGGATAAAAAGAAAGCACTTTCTCGCAAGGGAAATTGAAAAAACAATTATCGAAAGTGCCTTTTTACTTAACTCAAACTATGTGTATCTATCATGTGGCTTTTTTTTACTTTAACTAGAACAATAATTAAGTCGATCGGAAATTGTCAAAAATTCCTCGTTGAATCAGCACAAAAATTCCGTAGATAAAAATAAGAAATAAACACAACTGTAAAAATTAAGATAATAAATAAAATAAAAATATATACACTTAATAGTTTGATAAAAGATTGAATTAAACGATTCATAAAACTCGAAAATGACTTTAATTACCATTTAATATCAATTAATATCAATTAATTACTCTTTAATTAGAACTTGCGCTTTTTCTATCCATAAGGTACCGTAAGGTTATTGAAATTAACGTTTGTTTATTTAAAGAATATGCTAATGTTAATAAAATGTAATTGAGGCTTTTTATTGTTAAAATGGATGTTTCCTAGTGATTTTTTTTTCATTTTATTTTTTTTTTAGAAATTTTTATTTTAAGTTATTTTAATTTATATTGATTAAGTTGATTTTTTTATTAGCATGTCATTTGATTATAACAAGTTGCTCGTTGTATTTTCCCTTACACAACTGTTGTATTGATTGATGTAGAAACCCAAGGCACCCAATATTAGGAGGCAAACAGGGCTGACTCCATGTTACTCGTTGCTATGGTAACCGTGGGATGGAATCCCTTGAGTCCCTAGTACGAAAAGAGCTTTTTCTTTTTCTCTTGATTTGTTTTTCTAATTTTTTTTATTGCTTATAGTTTAGGGAAATTAATAATTTTTAAATTTGTATTTGAGTTAATTAAGATTTAAAAATGGAGGTTGAGATTTATTTTCGTTTAATTTTTAAGCCTTACGATGTATTTTTTGCGATTTTAAATTTAATTGAAAATTTAATTATGTATTAAAAATTTTAGAAATATGAATTTATTTTAGTATTTTTCTCATGAAATGAGTTGAGTTTTATAATTTCGAAAAGGTCGGATAAATTATGAACCGTTAATTTAATAAAAATGTAATTTCGGGTGTTTTTGCTTAGATTTTTGTTAATTATTGTTTATATTTTTTATATTTTGAGTTTATTTTCCAGTTAGTTAGATTTAATTGAATTTTTTTTTATTTTTAATTCTTTTTTCTTTATTAAAATATTTTCCTCATTTTTTTAAAATTTACTCTTTAAGTTATGTGTGTCTCATTGCACTAGTAGAGGGCGCACACCGTTCCTTTCCATCGTAAGAACTAATGTGGTTCGATCACCATGGCAACGAAGATATGGGGGAGGGCCCGATGCTCTTACAAGATGAGAAAACAGTTGCATCCTCTAAAAGAATTCTTTGCATCTTTTCCATCTTGTAAAATAAAAATAAAATTAATGCATTTTTTTATCCAAATTTTAATAATTTAGAAATAAAAAAATCAATATTAATTAAAATAGAATTTAAAACAAATATTAAACAATTTTTCAAATTCTTCAAAACTATTTTAAGCTTTAAATATTGGAAATTTATTTACTAAATTCGAAATGAATAAAATTAATTTAACAAATACAAAAAGTAATTATTAATTAATAATTATAATTTTTAAAAACGAGTTGCGAAACAAATTAAAATTGAAGGAAAAAATGAAATGAAAAAAAGAAAAAGATGGGAATGAAGGGTTATGATGACCGACGTTCATTTAGAGTTGCTAGTCGTGGCTTCCCCTCCAATGGAAGCGGCCCTATGCCCGCGTATTGATCGGGAGTCATGAATGAGCTGGCGGGGGCGGGCAGAACGTTCGAGCTCGAACCGCTGAAACATTCTGCTGCAGTCACACAAACTCTCAAGTCTTGTTGTGTTTACGTCAGACTTATCTAAGGTTGTATTATTTATTTCTACTATTAACACTAATAATTAATTTTCAAGTATTTACAATTTTTTTCCTAAATATTTAATCAATTAGGAATTTTTGACAATTCTGTGCTCAAAGGGTCGAACTTGAAGGGTGAGATTTAATTGAAAAAGTACGGTTGATTTTGATTTAGTGCAAAATTGGAATATTTGAAAGGATTTAATTGAATTTAGTGAATTTTTATTAGATTAATATAATATTTTTTTGCTGTTGTTGAAAAAATATTGAATTATTAATGTTTTTATTTTTTATTTTTTCTCTAGATTTGAACACTAGTTGTGAATTGAAGTGAATGAAAACAACCACTACTTGGGTAGAAGTAAAAGAAAAAACGGAATTTATTTATATCTAGGATTTTTATTTTATTTTCTAAGTATGTTCGCTTTTTTTATCGTAATATTTGTTTACATTTTTATAGTTATGGAATGAATTTACTTGATAGAATATTCACCTCTTGCTATTGATTAATTTTTTATTTTTATTTTGTAAAATCAATTTAAAGCAAATGGTGAAAATATAAGATGGGTTTTTAAAGTGAAGTTTTAGTTGTGAATTGTCACTTTTGATTGTTTTTGAAAAAACTCGTGTGTAGAAACAAGTGTGAAGAAAAAATTTGTTTCATTAATGAGTTTTTTGTTTTTGAATTTAGTTTTTGGTTTGAAAAATATTCCCTTAACCTGTTTCTCGTAGCGTTCCGATGATCGGGGGCGTCGGCTTCGAAATCAATATTGGCGCGAGGTTGGGTACGCTGCTCGCTCGCCGTGTTGTCATAGCGAAAATGAAACAGACTCACTGTTCGTTTTCTAATCTATACTTTGACTAATTTTCTCGAATTATTACTAGATAACATTTCACAAAAATTATTTGAGAAATTTACTTTTTATTTATTTATTGATTTATTATACATTAATATATAAATATATTAATATATAATTTTTTTATGTTTTTAATTTTTTTATTTAAATTGAAGTAGAATTTAATAAGACAAGTGAAGAACAATTTTTATGTTTATGAATTTTTAATTTGTTTATGTTTGAATTTTTATTTTTCGATTTACTTAATTTAATTTTTTCTAATCGGGTTACAATTGAAACTTCACTTTATGTCAGCTTATAAAAATAATTGGTCAATTTATTTAAAAAAATTATCTATTATAATATATTTTTTTATTTATCTCAATATAAACACATTGTATTGATTTTTTCATTATCTTATTTTTCTCTTATACAGGCATAAATACAATGTTTAGGAAAATAATTTTACATTAAGGGAAAAAGAAAAGAAAGAAAAAAAAGATGCCGAAGCGAAAATTTGAAGAATGCGACGATTCGAATTGCACTGAGAATAAAGATGAATCGGTAGTAACTGATCATTCGGATGTGAATGAGGAAACATCGGATGTCGTCGACGGTTTTGACCAGAAAAAGGAAGTAACGGAAGCGAGCGACAATTTGGGTCGGACTCAGAAAAAGGAAGAGTTGGAAATGGCGGTTGATCTGCAAAAAGAGGGCAGAAAAGCAAACGAATCTGAATCAACAATAGAAGGCGAGAAAGTTGAAGTTAAAGCGATTGATGAAGCGTCGTATCAACCTGCAGGAAGTGTACTGAGTGTAGAATTTGACGAAACTAGTAACAGCAGTTTCAATACCGAAGGTAGCGATATGTGCACGTATCCAAGAGGAAATTTAAAGAGAAGGAAAATCGGTATGAAATTGATTAGTTGGTTGATTAATAGACATTTTGTGAATTTTATGTAAAAAGAATTTAGAAACATTGCATGTTTCGTAACACCTTTTTGTTATACAGAATGCGACGAAGTTGTAAAACAAAAAATATGAAATTGAATTCGCCATATTTTTATTATCACAAAATGTCTGATTAATAATTTAATAATTGATAAAAAAAATAACGAATATTTAATGAAATTTAATTTAATTTAATTTTTCAGATAATCGTAATGAACCACCTAAAAAGAAACGGATGGTGAACTTCCACGGTGTTACCGTGTATTATTTCACGCGTACCCAGGGGTTCACATGCGTACCAAGTCAAGGCGGGTCGACATTGGGAATGGCAAACAGACACAATCATATTGAGAAGCTATCATTATCGGAGCACGCAATTAAACAGCGAAAACTTCATAGAGATATGCTAATCAGACAGCGAAAATTAGGAAAAGCAGAGTCACATTCACAATCTTCAGATGACGAATGCGAAGACGAAGAAGAAGAGTCTGATGTGTCCGATTCCGAGTTAGAAATGGACAATTACTATTTCTTACAACCAGTGCCCACTCGGCAACGTCGTGCCATGCTACGCGAGTCCGGTATCAGAAAAATAGATAGTTCGGAGAAAGACGAATGTCGGACGATTCGATCTTCTCGAGAATTTTGTGGTTGCGAGTGTAAGGTGTATTGCGATCCCGAGACGTGTTCGTGTTCGCAAGCCGGCATCCAGTGCCAAGTGGACCGGTTGTCGTTTCCGTGCGGTTGCACCAGAGACGGATGCGGCAACTCGAGTGGACGTATCGAGTTTAATCCGATCCGAGTGCGAACGCATTTCATCCATACACTCATGAGGCTCGAATTAGAGAAGAAGCAACAACAGGTGGCGCATAATCAGACATCAAATGGGAACAATTTTCCACAGCACAATCACTCGTTTCCCGTTACCGATGCTGATTGCGCAGCTGCACCACAAATGGGGTCTTGGGGTTCCGTTACAGGTGCAACTGCAACGTATGGCGATGCGACTCAACAACCGGTGAGAAATGCCGCTTCTGAATCGGTTCCAAACACCATGTTTTATAACACGCTCGATGGTGGCAAAACGAAAGACGAAGTTTTAGGCAATTTTGGTCCTGCAACTTCCACCGGGGATAGCGGTTATTCAGGTGAGGCCGATCAAAAATATTTGCTTTTGGCTGCTGATTCGAATGAATCGGTTATTTCTTCTATTTTTATTGCTTTTGTTACTCTCTGTATGGCTTCTTATATTATTTCTATTATTTAAAATGTGTGTATTTGATGCACAAAACTTTCTAATTATCTAGTCCAGATTTGTTTATTTACAGTTGCACTAATGAATGAATTTAATTCTAAACTTATATATCGAAATACATAACATATATATTTACATATATTAATTATAAATTTTTTTCTGTTTTTATTTTTAATATTATTTTTGTATCGGTATATTTATATGTAAATTTTTGTTGAGATAATAATTCTAAGTGATATATAAATATATAAAGCCATAATGTAAAAACAATGGAAATAAATTGTTTTAAAAATATATTTATCGTAATTTTTTTTTATTTTTATTGTTATCAATTAATAATTTATTGATGTATTAATTTGAAATGAATTTAAATTGATATTTATACATTTTAAATTTATTTTCTAGCTGCTTCTATGCTGCCTCCATTGTCTTTTCCGCGAGTACTGGACATGAATGAACATCCTCAATGTGGCAATCCTCAGACCAACAATGCCTTTTCCGTCCTAAATTACAATAATAACAACCATAATCACAGTAACAACAATAACAACAACAGACAAACGCCGAGTAATGTTGCAAACAACAGCACGAACAACAGTGGTGTCGACGAACCCATCAATCCGACTACGTCGACAGCACTGTTGCCGAATAAGAAAACTCGGGCCGTGACTCCGATACCTCGTGTTCTTCTGTTTAACGATTCGGACGACGAATTTCATGGACGCGAAGACTCGCTCGACATGTACGCGTCTCCTTTCCACGACGATTCCTCATCCTATTCGGAAAACAGCGACTACTCGAACGACAGTTTTGAACAGGTTCGAAGACCTGCACCCGCAACTACGCCTTCTGCAGTTGCCAATCCTACTCCAGCTGCTTTATTCAACAGCCAATTTCATCATCAGGGATTTGGCGTCACCGTAACGACGTCAGCTAGTTTTCAAGACCACCACGAACACTATCACACATCGGTTTCATCGACCGGTAGCGTTCCTGGGTACCAAATGAGCGGGTTCGAACAGTCTCCGGCATACGGGAGCTCAAATTTCGGAGGCACGGCTAATAGTGTTAGTTATCAGGACGGATTCAACACACCATTCAGCGTTTCGGCAGGTGCAAGTTTTGGCGCAAACAATTTTCTACCTCCTGGCAACGGGTCCTATGCGTCATCGAGCATGCGCGATGAAGGAGAGGAGCACAAGTACACAGATTTGAGTAGTGCCACTTGTGTGTCCAAGTTGCAACCTTTTTCTGAAATTCTTCAGTCCAAATATTCGACCACAACTTATACGCCGACTCCTGGAACTACTGAGCCATCTGTGACGTCACAACATTATGATTTGGAAAAAAGGCAAGTGATTTCTACAGCGGTAAGAAGTGAGCAGGCAAAAAGTGAAGCTGTTACCAAAGTGGATTCCGTAGTGCCATTGAAGATTGAACGAAATAGTGATGAAGAGGTAACTACACCGGAAATATCTAGTTTTCAGGATGGATCTAGTTCCGCTACGAGCACCGATGACAGTTTACCTGAACCTAGTGAAAACTTTGGGGAAATTATTAAGAAGACCATGGTTGAGACTGTGTCAGCTTAAGATCTATCGGTGGGGTGGGATCAATTTCATTTATTTTCTTGTTTTTTTTTCTTTTTTGTGTATTTATTTTAGGCTTATTTAAGGTTTATATTCAATGGGATTCAAAGGGAGTTACTGCATAGTATGAATTGATATAAATAAATAAACCCAGTGTTAGTTTGTTAGAAATTTATAAAGTAAAATGGGTTAATTAAATAAGTTGTAAACAACAATTTTATTATTATATTTAATATTAAAACAATAATAATAATAATACAGAAATGACATACATTTGAATAAAAAAATAAAATAAATAAAAAAGTATTCTTCATCTTTTTGCTCAAGGCTTTGTGTAATTAGGTAGTATTAATGTTTGCCCAGCTCCTAGCAGCAATAATTAATTAAAAGGAACAAAAATATTGAAAAAGATAAAGGAAAATTGGAAATTTTTTTGTGAAATTTTTTATTTTTGTGTGAATATATTCATGTTTGTATTAAGTTTTATTTTCTTTGTCATTTTTTTTCTAGGTGTTATATTCATTGTAAGCCAAGCCTTTCTTCCTTTTCTTCGGCCCCGAAATCTTTAATGTGAATTTGTGAGTAGTGTAGCTATTTTGTGCTGTTAATTGTAATATTCCTCCATTGTATAATCTTTAGCATACAAAACTTACAAAAAATATATATACTAACAAAAAAAGATTAAAAAAAAGAAAAAAAAATTTATGAGAATTTTATTATTTTTTTCTCTTTGGTTTTCAACTAAAATGTAAACATTTTTAGTTGATATTTTTCCTTAGCCATCACATGGCATATTTTTAATTTGTAACATATTTTTTTAGATTTAATTTTTTCTTTCTTTTAATTGAAGTTTATGGTTCTAGATTTGATAAGAAAAAGAAGAAAATTTACAAAACAAAAAAATGTATTATTTAAATTTTTATTTCTTAACAAAAAAATTATTATTGTCTTCCTAATATTAGTTTGTTATTAATTTAGGTTTTTGGAAATTTTTTTCTTTTCTTCTTTAAACCAACTAACAAAATTTATATTGTAATATGAAAATATTTGCCAAATGGGAGGAGAGATATTAGAATTTTAGGGTACTTAAAAAGTGGTTAATTAGTTAGGTTAATTTTACCAGTGGTTATTATTATTATGTTATTATTATTATTATTATTATTTCTTTTTTTTTAGTCAAAGTTTTAAATATAAAATTGGATTTTTCTTTGAAAATAACATCCGGTTATGATATAATTGTACTAATTATTATCATAAGTAAATGTCAACAATGATTTTATTTCTATAATTAAATTGTTGCAATGCAGAAACATATTATTGGTAGGCAAAATTGTGCCTACCACGTTTGAAATTCTGAAATTTTTGTTATTTGATAACATAATTTGCATATTGGTAAAAGAAAAATTTTATTACGTGTGTGTAGTTGTAAGCAACATTCAACTATGATTCTAGTTTACTCTTGGTAAAAAGAATAAAATTTTTGTGTCCTACAGTTTTTACTTTATTATTTGAATTATTTCCAGGTTAGGCTTAATAACAGTTTTCGCGTGATTGTGGTGCTGTAATATTTTTGGTACAGCATATGATCAGTTATTATGAGTGAATGTTGATTATAAGTGAAAAGAAGAGGAACAAATAATCAGTGGGTAAACAATTTGATTAATTAATTTTGTTTTTAAGGTCTGAAACGTATTTTTTCTTGTTAATGTTTATATACTATTATTTTTAGATTAGGTTATGGTGCAAACTCAATCCTTCTATAAAAGACGTTCACGAAATCAGAGCGCTATTACAAGTGTGGACAGACATATTGTACACCCGTACAAAGCCAAACATAAAACTTCAACGTTGCATTATCCACCAAAAAAGAGTCCCGTCAAAAAATCCTCGAATGGAATTTGGTCATTTGCTAAAAATAGTGATTGTTTATTACTTCATATGCCAGAAATTCAACCAGATTCAAAAAGCGGAAGTCACAAGACTGACGGTTTAATAGTATTTTTATATTAATAATAATTCACTAATCTCAATATTAAAAACAGTTTCAAATTTACACAATAGAGCAATGGTTCTGTATTGTCTTGTCTGGAGCGTGAACGAGAAATGCACACATATGCTTCATCGACTGCAGAGTGTGACACTGATTGTCCTACAGACATAGAAAAAACAACCCCCAAAAAAGATAAAGTTGTTGTTTTAGGTAAAAGCACAAATTTTACACATTTATTTTTTTTAAAAAAATAGATAAGTAAGTAGATCATTTTTAGCGTCTAGTATAGAACGGTTACCAAGTGTCAGTGGCTCAAATCCATCTTTTAGGTTGTTACCTCACAATTTAAATAAAATGGAAACTATCATTATAGATGAAAAGGAGATTGGTAAAATGAAAATTTAATCATTAAAAAAAGTTAATTTTTTATCAATTTTCTTTGATTTAGGATCAAATCCAACTTCAATTGTTGTGCAATCAACAGCTTTATCCGAAATTGCTTTACGGCGTGCAACAACAGTCACAAATCGACCAGCTGAAGCTGAGAACATTGTATTGACTCAAACTCCTCCGTTATCTTCTGTAATGGATTCGAATAAACCTCATGAAGGAGAGGTTCGGCCCTATGAAAACCTAGTTTCTGGATTTCTGCTCGGAGGTCGTTTGCCCTGTCTTGGTACGCTAGACTTATTTTTTATTAATTTAAATGCGCTATTATTACATCATTTACATAGGTACAACAATTTTTCGAGAAGATAGTCCCTCTGAATCAATGTCGTATGATCAATTTCAAGAAGTGCAGAGAAAAAACACAGTTCTGACGAATGATGATAAATTTGGATTACCAACAATAACTATCAGATCAGCATCTGATAGCTGCTTACATCAGATGTTGGAATCAACTGATTCACAATTACTGACTGAAGTCAGGAAGAATTTATTGCTAAAAGTAATAATTTTTTTAACAAAATTGTAAACAAATGAAATGATATAATTTTTTTTCACAGGCTAAAGCTACAAAAGAGGATTGGACATTAAATTTGAATACAGACGACCAGTTAAAGACTTTGACCGACGATTTTGGATTGCCGTTATATAATTCGCCAATTCACGATCTCAGTTCACCACCATCTCTTGAACAAGAGCTGAATTCGATGGCTCTTTATCACGATGTGGTGGATAGAAGTCCTATTTCAACACCTCCAATTTCTCACTGCAATTCAACTGCGTGGTCCGATAGTTACAACGGCAGCGATTCGTGGGAAGATTTGAGAACTGAATCTCAAGTGATGAACTCCGTGCATCAAACTATTCGACACGAAATGGCAAATATGCAAAGACTCCAATCGCCACCAGCTAAACCCCCTTCTCATGAAAATATTCTAACAAGCAACGAATTCAAAGCGAATCCATCAGATGAGAATGTATGGAGAACATTGAGAGACAAAGCGAGAGCTAGTTTACCTCAAACTCCATCACCACCTAATGGAAGGACTATAGAAACACAGGTTCAGTTACGGCTGTTACTCACTGCTGTATATATTGTAAAAAGTATTTTTATCTAATTATGTGCAGGTTCCTATAAATTGGCCGCCAAGACATGGTTTGCATATACAAGCATCTGACCGTCAATATTCGACAGGTAGAAAAAGATCTTCGAGTAGCAGTGAAGGTGAAGATCCACCGGAAGATAGTATTACGAGTTATATGCAACATTCAGTTAGTTACCAAACCGATTCACGGCCCCATTTAATTGATAGGTAAAAATTGACAAGGAGAAATAATTGAAATTTAAAAAAAGAATTATTTTGTTTTAGGCCTAGTGTAGAATTGATCGAAGGTACACTTTTAGCAAGGTGGTGTAAAAAAGACAACAGAACTTGGTTATGGAAATCTAGTCGCAGGTGGAGACGATTTAATGGGATCATCATGGAGCCAAATGTGCTTCAAAAACCACCTGCTGGTCACACGTATGCTAAAAGATGGAAAAAAGATAATAGAAGTTGGTTGTGGAAATCGAGTATGGGAGGAAGACTTTGCATAACTGAATTGTCTAATTAACTGTTTCTAATTATTTTTTTTTTGAAGGGGAAAAATGAAAAGTACGAGTAAACTTTTAATTAAATTTTTATTTTTATTTCTGACACTAAATGTTGTAAACCTTTGTTTTGCTAATTTATTTATTTATCTATTTTTTTTTCTTTTTACATTTTACATGTAACATTTTAAATAACTTCTCCACATTGAAATCGAATATAATCCACTATTTCTAAGCCGTTTTTATTCAGGTATTCGCCAACTGTGATATTCGGGTCATTAATCGTACGCTGGAAGATTAATTTCGTTTCTAGATCCGGATCATCTCCTGGTTTGTCTTTATCTTTATTTCCAATTGATTCGGGGTTATTACCTTGGATGAATAATTGAAATAAATGAAATAAGCAAATTAACTTTTAAGTAGCAATGCAAATATTCAGATTTACCGACTACTTGTTTAGCGAGATAAAACGCTGCTTCGCCTAATGCCATATCGGACGTTAAGGGTGAATCGGGTAGTTTTTTGTAACAAATTAAACCACCGAATTTTCCCATCATTACGCCTGTATCAAATACATATGGCGGATGAACGTAACCACTTATTAACATTCCGTCGCGAACACTCAAACAAACCGCTCGTCTCAGAGAGATATTTTCACCCAATATATCAACATGACAAGCAACCATGTCACCTAAATTGTGATCTTCGTGCAAGGTTTTTACAGTGCCTAAATCTTGCTGTGCCAAAATAATCTATATAAAAAGCAAACAGATTGATAAAAGCAGCTATTGAGTTGATTTTACGACCCAAACGTTTACTTTATGAAATTCGTGTCCGATTAATGCCTTACCAGTTGCATAGTTGAGAGTTGATAGAGTAACCAATGAGAGCAGTTTTTGAAAATTTATATTTTTAACTGCGAGATCTGATTCGCAATTTAGCTAGAAATTTGTAAAATTAATTTTAACGGTTAATTCAAATTTCAAATTAATGTGAATACCTCAACCATTGTAGCTATGTTATCGCTGTGCATGAGTCCGATTAAACCTTCGTTCACAGGATGCACATTTAATTTATCTATTTTTGTCCAACCTTCCAGTTTAGCTTGTGAATGTAACCATTCTTCAGCCTGTGAAAATTTCCTTGGTTTAGTTTAATTTCAACCATTTTCACAGCAAAAAAATTATTTTTACTTTTGTTATATCATTATTGTGCAGTTCCAAAGCTTTTTTGCAGTTGCTGAACGTATAACCTGTTTTCTTTCTTAATGTTGATAGTAAAGATGTGAAGTTTGTTGAGAGTGATGTTCTTGTTGTGTGTAATAAACGCTGATATATTTTGCCGATCATGTTGGGTTGAAATTATACGAATAAAAGTAAGGCCTGATGCACCATGGCGATATGAGGAACGAGCTTAGTTTGTTCCAGACCTTTACAGACTCGCATAAATAACTTTCAATTTATATTGCAAATTGATGTGAAGACTATGAATTATGTTGATTATTTTGATAAAATGGGAAAGAATTGTAATTGCTGTGCAACCGCCATTTTAATGTGATTTGTTAGCATACTTGTAGTAAGAAAATGTTATCGATTATTTACTTCAGTATATTGGCTCGAAAGTCAAATGTTTAGAAAACATCGATGGAATTTGCAGCAAATACCACATTTAAAAACGAAATATTAGACATATAATTAGTTAAATGGGGATGGGGATGTTTAGAAAATGTTTTAATCCAAAAAAATTTAAAAATAAAGCAATAAATTATAAATCAAATTTTTAATTTCATTTTTAATACTATAATATTGTAAATTTGCTTAATTCTTCACAAGCATTTAAAAGACTTCTCCACAATGAAATCGAACGTAATCGATAACTTGAACTCCATTTTCATCGATGAACTCGCCAACTGTTACATCTGAATCATCTATTGTGGGTTGGAAGATCAATTTTGTTTCTAATTCTGGATCTTCTGCTGGTTCATCTTTATCTTTGTTTCCAATTGTTTCTGGAAACATACCTTAAAGAAATATTTTTGTTGGGTTATAAAGATTAAAAGAAAATTACCTAAGAACACTAACCAACAATTTGTTTAGCCAAAATATACCCTACATCATTTAATGTTTTATCTGGACGTAAAGAAGGTTTAGGAAGTTTTTTGTAACAAACTAAACTCCCAAATTTTCCCATCAAAACCCCACTTTCGTGTAAAAGTGGAGGATGAACATAACCACTAATCTGCATTTCGTCGCGAACACTCCAACAAACAGCTCGCCTCAGAGAAATATTTTCTCCTAATAAATTAACATTCAATGCAATCAAATCAGCCAACGTATGCTCCTCATCCAAAGTTTTCAATGTATTTAAATCAGTATTGGATAAAATAGTCTAAAGAAAAAAGTAAATTAACAAATTAATCACTACGAAATGAATAAAATAAATAAATTATTTATTTACTTTATTAAATTCGTGTCCGATTAATCCTTTAGTGGTTGCATATCCCAGTGTTGCTTGAGCCACTTTCGAAATCATTGCTTTAAAATTATCACTTTTTGCAACAAAATCAGTTTCACAATTCACCTGTACAAGATATAATTTTTTTTTAATTTTTAGATTATAATTTCATTAAAATAATAAAATATTACCTCAACCATTGCGGCTAGATGGGTGTTGTTTATAAGTCCAATTAGACCTTCCTTTGCAGCACGAGATTTTAATTTCTCGATTTTTGCCCATCCTTCTGCTTTTGCTTGAGAATGCAGCCATTCTTCAGCCTATTAATACAACAATGAAATGAAATTACTGTATCAAAGCACAATATTATATATTTTTTTACTTTTGTTAAATCATTAGCATGTATTTCCAAAGCTTTTTTGCAATTAACAAATGTGTAGCCTGTTTTCTTTCTTAATGTGGCTAACAAAGAGGGCTGATCAGCTAAAAATGATTTAGTTGTGTGAAGTAAACGGGGAAATATTTTGATGATCATTATATTTACAAAAATTAAGCTCTAAAACGAGCAAATTAAAGTACGAGCACAACTGATCTGATGCAACTCTACAAGCGCTGCAGGTATTCTTGTAACCTGACAAACACAACCGATCGTATTCATGTAATTTAGTTTTAGAATTTATCGCTAGACGTCACTATTAAGGTAAATAACGTTTAAAATGAAATTTAAAAAATATCTGATACATTTATTAATATTATTACTGTTATTATCAGACACAATCACATTGTATAAGCAAATTATGTATTGTTATGTCGTATTTTTTAAAAAGCTCTGTATGCAAATCATAACCGAAGCGTTTATTGATTAACACCTTTGTTTGATATGGCTCGAGAATCGAAACTGATTTTCGTGCCATGCATTTGAATATGTTATACTTTTTATAACTTTCTACAGGAGTTTGTTTATTTATCTACTTGACTACATGCGATTATACACAGACATTTTAATTAATTTTTACACGGGCGAAGTTTAAAGAGATGGCAACTCCGAAGGTAAAAAAAAACAAGTTTTATTTGACCGGTTGTCATGGAGATTGTAAACAAATGGCTGAAATGTAAATCTATTTTCATTAGAAAACAAGCAACACAACTCGTCGACACACGGTTAAAAGAAGAGATGATTTAAGCCATTTACTGGCAACTTTACCTCATAAAAGACAAAAACCGGCTTGGCTCAAAGATATTCCATCAGTGATTGCAGATGAAGAAGGTTTGGGAGAACCCGTTATTCATCCTTTCACACCTGCTGCAAGTTATTTACCTCCTAAGCCAACATGTAACAGTTAGTTTTACTCGTAAATAAATTAACATTTGATAAAACATTTAATTACTATTTTGTTTTTGTAGCTAGAACACGATTGGCGCAATATGAAAAACGACCAAAACCTTGGGATCCACCTGGAAAAAAGGCCGCTGAACCAGGAATTGACAAAAGGGCATTGGTTCCACAAAAGGAGAGAGAAAATTTTAGATCAATGCTTGTTAATCTTATCATGTAATTAGCATAATGTAACACGATTTTTTTCAAGTTTAAATTGTAAAAATTTACGTAGGGGTCATGAACGATCTACTGCCACTGTGATCCCAGGACTTGACACACCACCTGGTGCGCCTTTAACAAGCAACGAACAAGACGATTTGGTATAAAATAAACTAGAAAACATTAAAAAGTCAAATAAATTTTAATACACTTTTTAGAGATATTATTATTATATTCATCATGGTGTTGCTACTGAAAATGTGCCTCCAATGCATCCATCTACAGTACTAAGTATAACTGAATTAGTTCCACTAAAATTTAAGGTAATAGAAGTAAAAGTAAAATAAATTATTTTGATTTTGATTACTACATGATTCTATTTATTGTTTAAAATTATTTTAGATCTCTTTTGCTGATAAACTAGTAAGTTTAATGGATGAAGCACAAGAAGATTACATAATAGGCTCAAAGAAAGCAGCAGTAGATTTTGCTATTGAAGATCCCCATGAGCCGGACAGAAGGATAACTTATAAACCGTTGGGTTCAATCGATTCGGATTTAGAATTGGTTCCAAAACCATGGACTGAAAGCTATTACACGAATAGAGTTGCTATATCAAGAAACTTGCATTTAACTAGTAGCACGTGTTTGCAACAAATGTTGAGTCTTTGGTATCTTCAATACAAGTAAGATGTAATTTTTAAGATGTAATAATAATACACTAGACTCTCTATTATTCGTGGGGGGTCGGAGAAACGGATATGCACGGATAATCCGAAAGTCAATTACGTTATGTATACACAGCATAACAAATTGATAATTTGCATATCGAATAATCCGCACGCGGATAATCGGGAGTTGTACAATAGCCAGATGTGTACTTGAGTAGTTACATATTAGGCTTTGTACAATTTATTGTAGAGACTTGAGAATATTAAAGATTGTGGAGTTCCAAAAGCGAGAAGACGCATTAGAATTACAGACTTTCATGCAAATTTTTGCGACTCATTTGGATGACGTCAAAGATGTTCTCTGTAACAAGTACATAAAATTGGTTAATATTTTAGTTGATATTTTAGTTGATATTTTATAATTGTATACAGATGGACGGCAGATTTAATTCGCATATTTCAAAATGCGCAGAAGAAAAAACAGTTACCACCCACAGCACAATTTCGACGTTTAGAATCTTTTTTTGAAGCAGTTGCTACTTTAATGGAATCGAACTTAGTTTCTCTTTGTACTAAGTCGATTGAAGATTATACAAACTTAATTTGTAAACCACCGGTAATAATAGTAACCATTATCTATTTAAAAGGGTTATGAATTTAATTTTATTCGAATATTATCATTTTAGAATTGGACTAAAGCTCACGAACATCCTGGTTTTGTATTACGGTTTATTCTAGAAGGCACAGAAGTTCTTTTTGAACCAGATACACCGGATTTTGAATTAGCTTTAGTTAATGTACCCGATGCAATTGCTAAAGCTGCGTCTATGATACCAAGACTTGAATCGAAGATTTTTCCCGATTGGGTGCGTAGCTTTTATGCACAGAAATTAAATGGAATTTTTATTTGTAATGGATTTTATAAATAGACTGGTCGACATGTCAAAATTCCACTTCGTCCTGTAGTTTTTGAAAATGAAATTTCCGCTGCGAAAGATCAAATTACTAAATTGATGCATGCTGAGAGTGTTAGGCCTAAGCAACATCTAGAGCGATACATGAAATATAAATACCTTATCACACGTGAGGTATTTTAAAATTGTTGAGACTTTTTAAAACAAATAATCTTAGTTTTGTGCCTCAACTTTTTTAAAATGAAGGTTGAGCAAGATGTAGACAATTTTATGCAAGAAGAGGAAATTACGTTTGATGATTTTGCCGATAAAGTTCGACATTATCATGCTCTTGCAGAAGAAATATCGGAAGGCTTGCCAAAAACTGTTCGGGTGGGTATGTACGACATCCAGGCTGACGATCTTATACAAGGAATGCTTCGACGGTTAGAAGCGATTAAAGAAAAACTCTTGTTGCGGATGTCACAAGATAATCAACAAATTAATAAAGTGTACGTTTAATAGGATAAAAAAAATAAATTTTATGCTTTTAAATTATTTTTTCCAGATTGTGTGGTGAGTACGAAGAAATAGCAAATCGTGTTTCAATACCACCCAAGGAAACTGAAGAATTGATTGCTTTAAGGGTAATCTTATGAATAATGTAATAAAAAAAAATCATTAAATAATTAATATTTTTAATATTTAGAATTATATATTGAAAGTTGAAGCTGATAAATACACAGTTCTTCAGAACCAATTAAAAGAAGCTGCACATCGAATTACTTTTCTTTCAGATTTTATGTTACCTGGACCGATGGAAGCTTATTACAATGTTCAAGCATTCCAATGGCATCTTAAGTTGCCAGTAATGTTTGAGGATTTCAAAAATGAATATAAAGACATGAGAAGAGAGTTTGAAACTGAACTTAAAGTAAAAGGTTTTGAGAAATCAGTTACATTGAATTCATTTATTAATTTTAGGCCCGAAGAGAAAAATTTCTTGAGGATTTGGATGAAATGTCCTACGCAGTGGAAGAGTTTGACAAATTTTCCGACATTGCTCAGATGAATACATACTATAAAAAAGCAACGACGTTGAACAGTAAACTGGACATAGCGAAAGAAAAGGTGGAACAGTTTGTTGTGATATTTACTACGGACATTAACTATTTCTGTGACGAATAAATTTTATTGTATTTAGATTGATAAATTTAATTCTGAAGAAATGGCATTAGAATGGGAAGTAACTGGATATCCACTTAGAAATGTTGTTGCAAATAAGTTGAAACCATATTATCAACTTTATGAATCGGCTGTAGAGTTTGAACAGAAACATCAGTAAGTAAAATATGAAAGTGCAAATTGAGATTAAAAATAATTGTTTAATGAACTTGTAGTGCTTGGTTGAATGGTCCTATGACAAGCATTGATCCTGAAACTGTTGATCAAGATACTATTTACCTTCAAAAGAATGTTCAAAAATTGGAAAAGTTTTTTTCTGATAATATACCAGTGAGAACTATGGCTGGCCAGGTAAAAATTAAATTGTTTTATTTGTTTGCAATTGACATTTAGTAAAGTTTATTAATACTTTAAAACTTTGGTAGGTCCGAGATAGTATTGATGAATTCAAAGAACATGTACCAATAGTTATAACACTTTGTAACCAATCATTAAAAGAAAGACATTGGGATATGATCTCTGAAGTTGTTGGGTTTCCGATTCGTGCTGATGGAGAGTTGACATTAGCAAAATTAATTGATTACAATTTGGAGCAATTTGTACCGCAGTTTGAAGTAATAAGTGAAGCTGCAACTAAAGAAAATTCCCTAGAAAGAAATTTAACGAAGATGAAATTAGAGTGGGAAACGGTACAAATTACTGTATTAATTTGTTTAAAAAAATTATTTATTTATTTTTTATTTATTAGTTGTTTTTTCAAGTTGTTCCGTATCGGGATTCAGGAACTTATGTTCTTACAGCTGCAGAAGAAGTACAAACGTTGTTGGATGATAATATAGTAAAAGTGCAAAGTATGAGAAGTTCACCTTATGTCAAACCATTTGCAACAGAAGTTGGGTATGAAAAATTACAATACAAGAATTAAGAATAAATGTATAATCAAATTTATTTGTAAATAGTGAATGGGAACGAACGTTGTTGATGCTTCAGGAAATTTTGGATGCTTGGCTGAAAGTACAAATGACTTATTTGTATTTAGAACCAATATTTAGTTCACCTGATATTATGGCTCAAATGCCTGAAGAGGGAAGAAGATTTAATACAGTAGATAAAAGTTGGCGGGAAATTATGAAAGCAGCCAATAGTGATCCAATGGTGTTACATGTTGTTAATATCGACAACTTGATCGGTCGTTTAGTCCGGGCTAATGAATTACTCGAAATGATTTTGAAAGGATTGAACGAGTATTTAGAAAAGAAACGACTTTATTTCCCACGTTTTTTTTTCTTATCTAATGATGAATTACTAGAAATTTTATCCGAAACCAAAGATCCAACTAAGTAATTCTTAATTCTAAACATAATTCTGATACATTCTAATATATAATAAAAAAATTGAATTTTCTTTCTGTAGAGTACAAGTTCATTTGAAGAAATGTTTCGAAGCAATTGCTGGTTTAACTTTTACTCCGGATTTAGAAATCACTCACATGAGGAGTCATGAAAATGAAATTTTTGAATTAGCCGAAAATATTAACACTGCTGCCGCTAGAGGACAAGTGGAGAAATGGCTACTCGAGTTAGAAAAAAATATGAAAATTAGTGTTCGAAGAGTTAGTTACGTTATGATTTTAATCGATAGACAATAGTAATTATTTTCTTTTTGAATTATTAGATAATTCTGATGGCGATGACTTCGTATGCAGAAAACCTTAGAGAAGATTGGGTTTTACTTTGGCCCGGTCAACCAACACTTTGTATTAGTCAGTATTACTGGACTGCGGATATTCACAGAGCTATAGCTGAGGGTCCAGCTGCTTTGGAGAAATATTTGTCAGTAAATAACGACCAAATTGATAAAATCGTACAATTAGTGCGAGGCAAATTATCCAAACAAGTTCGAACTACTCTTGGAGCATTAGTAGTACTGGATGTACATGCAAGAGATGTGATGGTTTTTATTGTAGCAGCTCAAATATCGAATGATAATGATTTCATGTGGTTGTCCCAACTAAGATATTATTGGGAAGTGAGTTAATTAATTATAATTAATATTTTTAACTTTTATTTTTTAAAATTTGAATGATATTCAAATATTAAACAGGATGAGAATCTTATGACACGAATGATCAGCTCGTTTATCAAATATGGCTACGAGTATCTTGGAAATACACCACGATTGGTGATAACACCATTAACAGATCGATGTTACCGAACTCTGTTTGGCGCACTACAATTATATTTAGGTGGTGCACCCGAAGGACCTGCTGGAACTGGCAAAACAGAAACTACAAAGGATTTAGCCAAAGCTATTGCTAATTATTGCGTTGTGTTTAATTGCTCGGATGGATTGGATTACATTGCGTTGGGAAAATTCTTTAAGGCAATTTTATTTTTAATGAGTAATCGGATTGCATTGACTTAAATCTTTAAATCTTATTACAGGGATTAGCCTCTTGCGGTGCATGGGCCTGCTTTGATGAATTTAATCGGATCGATCTTGAAGTGTTATCGGTTGTTGCTCAACAAATTTTAACAATCCAACGAGGAATAATTATTGGAGCTGAAGAAATTTTATTTGAAGGAACAATTATTCATTTAGACAAAGCGTGTGCTGTGTTTATCACTATGAATCCTGGCTACGCAGGCCGATCAGAATTGCCTGACAATTTAAAAGCTCTTTTTCGACCTGTAGCTATGATGGTGCCAGATTATGCTTTAATTTCTGAAATTGTACTTTATTCTTTTGGTTTTCTTCGTGCACGACCATTAGCTGTAAAAATTGTGGCCACTTACCGGTTGTGTTCAGAACAGTTGTCATCGCAGTCTCATTACGATTACGGGATGAGAGCTGTGAAATCGGTGCTTACAGCTGCTGGTAATTTGAAGGTATAACTAGTATTTTAAGCTTAGTATTTAAAATGTGTGAAATAAATAGATTGTTGATTTATTTTTAGTTGAAATTTCCTGTTGAAAATGAAGATATTTTAATGTTGCGTTCTATTACCGACGTGAATTTACCAAAATTTTTAGCGATTGATTTGCCTTTGTTTAATGTAAGTTTGTTACGTTGACCGTCTTGCTGCAGCATCCATAGAAGTTTAATCTGTTGCAGGGTATAACATCAGATTTATTTCCTGGAGTTATATTGCCAGAAACTGATTATTCATTACTGAACCGAGCTTTAAGCGATAATTGTGAGAAAATGAATTTACAAAACGTTGACGTGTTTTTAATGAAATGCCAACAGGTTAGTATTCACATTGCAATCTTTATTTTTACTCAATTTTTTTATGTAATAAGGTTTACGAAATGATGATCGTCAGACATGGTTTTATGATAATTGGAATGCCCATGGCAGGTAAAACTTGTGCTTATCGTACATTAGCTGCTGCTTTGGGAGATCAAAATGAGCGAGTAAGAATTTTATTGACGAGAATTTTGTGTGAAAGTGAATGAAATTTGTTTATTGGTGATTCACAGGGTGAAAATGAAGAACAAAAAGTACAAATAACAGTAATAAATCCCAAATCCATCACAATGGGTCAATTATACGGCCAGTTTGATCCAATTAGCCACGAATGGTCTGACGGAATCTTAGCAGTCAGTTATCGTGCGTTTGCTGTTTCACCTGTATGTGAATTTATTGAAGTTATAAATATGAAAAATAATTGTTTATATATTTTTAGACACCGGATAGAAAATGGTTGATATTCGATGGTCCAGTTGATGCCATTTGGATTGAGAATATGAATACAGTTTTAGATGATAATAAAAAGTTATGCCTAATGAGCGGGGAAATTATTCAATTGGCTTCAACAACTAATTTGATATTTGAACCGATGGACCTAGAAGCGGCATCACCAGCTACAGTAAATGATTTTAACCGTTGAATGAATCTGTTGAATGAAAATTATCGTAATAAATTTTATTCAGGTTTCTCGATGTGGAATGATATTTATGGAACCATCTTCTCTCGGCTGGCGTCCTTTTCTAGCATCGTGGCTAAACACTTTACCAGAACAAGTAAACGATGAATTACAGGAGTATTACGTAAGATTGTTTGAGCGATTTGTTCCAATTTTAATGCAATTTATTAGAAAAAGCGGAGCAAAGGTAAAATCTCATAATAGTGCATCATCATAATACATTTTTTGCTTATTTTTTAATAATTTTTATAAACAGGAGTTAGTGCTATCTTCAGATTCCAATTTGGCAATGGCACTTCAAAATTTATTGGATTGTTTCTTGGTAAGATTTAAAGATGAGAAATTTTGCAAACACGTAACAGGAAAGGAAATTAAAATATATTGCGAGGTAAAATTCTGAGCAAGAATTACATTAATTTTGTTTTTATTTTAAAATTATGTTTATTTTAAAGGGAGCATTTTGGTTTTCTTTGGTTTGGTCAATTGGAGCTACTATTGATACAAAAGGTCGTGATCATTTTAATAAACTGCTTAGAGAAATTCAGAAAGTAAGTTTTTATATTATTTCTTTAAACTGATTTTTAAATTAAAAGTATAAAATTTAAATAAAGGGACCGTTATCTGATAAAACAAAGAAAAAGTATTATTTAATGGACTGGGTTCCTGCACCTCCAGATTTTTATGAAATAGTTATGCCTGATGAAGGATCAGTATATGATTACAAATTTGTTCGGGAAGACCGACCATGCAGATGGGTTCCGTGGAATGAAACCATTTCAGATTCTCCTCCAATTCCATCAGATGCTCAAATTCAATCGATAATTATTCCAACAGCAGATACTGCTCGTTGTACCGAATTACTGAAATTATTAGTGAACAATCAGAAAGCAGTTTTACTTATTGGACCAACAGGAACTGGAAAATCTGTTTACATAACGGTAAAAATTTACATGTA
>JAQFZN010000610.1:0-26107 GCA_034687075.1 Geophilus carpophagus
CCTCATTTTAACTCCCCTCTGTAATTGACAGGGCAATTATCTTAATCCCTTGCACCCTTTTTAAACTAAAAATAATACTTTTAGACAAAAAAATCTAAAATATTCATTTTTTTAAAAATTTAAATAAAGAAACCAATTTAAAATAGCAAAATTACTTAGATCATCTTTTTTTATTTTTTATTTTTAAAGTTTTTAACCAAGTAACTAGAAAATAAATTTTTTCAAATGTAAAATATTTTTTTAATAAATTCTAAAAACCATTTTTAAAATTCTGGCCTTATGATGCAATGGATAATAATCATATTTATACACAGAAAAATATCTGTATCATTTTATTAAAAATTGAAGCCACAAAACATGGAAACATTTAACATTAAAACACTCATAGACACTAGAGCTATCCAGCAACAAGAGGAGGCATACAGAAAGGGGTTACAATCCCTCTTAAGCAAACAAATGTTAAAAAAACATACTGTATGCAATTGATTCCTTAGCTGAATCACATGATCACACAGTGTTATGCTTTCCCCCCTATCACTGTGACCTTAATTCAATTGAACTGATATGGGCAAATTGTAAAGAGTTTGTTGCTAGACACAACACAACCTTCACTCAAGAAAATATAACAAATCTGTGGACTAAAGCATTATCATAAGTTGCATCATTAAATTGGTTAGATTATGTAACTCACACAGAAAAAATTGAATTAGAATATTGGAAAAAAGATGATCTCATAGATGAAGTTGATTCATTGGTTATTCACTTGAGATCAAGTGATTGTAATGGTTGTAATGACACAGATAATAGTGATAATAGTGATAATAGTGACAGTAAAGAAGATTTTATGGAAGGCATTGTGCCAATAAATTATGATGAAAATGTTTAATTGTTATTGTTATTAACCCTTTTTAAGTACTAATAAATTTTAATAATATTAAACTGAAATTTTTAAATTGCTTACTTTTGAATTTTTTGTGTTTAAATACAAAAAGCTCTAATTATTTAAATATAAACAACTTGAACTTACCTGAATTAATCCACTAGTTAGTTGGTTTTCTCCCTTATGCCTAAGAGGTTGTTCAGCTTTTCTCCCCTCATCCTATACCCATCCCTACTTGAGAGTTTGTTTGGACTGGCTGCCCTGAGGGCTGGAACAGGATACATGGAAACAACTTTACTTGTGTGTATCCCACCTGTTATAAACAGTTCTTATGACCCTGAACTGTCTATGATGAAATAAATTTGTACACTATATAATTTAATCCCCAATTTTGGGTTTTTCTTATTTTGTACATACATTAAATTTATTGCCAAATATAATTGGATGGAATGCACATTATCTCCAAAATAAAACACTTTTCTTGGGTTTAATTGGTATATAAAATGTATTATCTTTTGGCAGGTGGAATTTTGTTACAACCATGAACTGTCTATGATATGATAAATTTGTACACAATATGATGTAATTACCCTTTTTGAGTTTTTCTTATTTTTGTGCCTAAATCAAATTCATTGTCAAATATAATTGAAGGGAATTCTATAATGTGCAATAATTACAAAATGAGACAAATAAATGGAACAAACAAAAAAAAATTTTATTTGATAACTTTTTACAGCTGGAATCTGCAATGAGCTTTATAAATTGAACAAAGATTATAGATTTTACTTATAAATCTTTTGCAATAGGTGGTAATTAGTGCTGTGTAGAACAGTAATTGCATGGGTAAATGCAGTTGGAATTCAGTAATGTATACCATCTACAAATGAGATTTATTGATGTATTAAAAACATTGCCTTGAGCGAATGAAGCCCTACATGAATTGGTATAAATAGAGCATTGTTTCTAAGCAAAAGCAACAGTTTTCCAGTTCATCTCACTGAGAGTAATTCGAGCACATTGTTTCTAAGCAGACTCGAGTTTTCCAGTTCATCACATTGAAAGCAACCTATCCATTGAAATATTTTCATCCAAAAAGAACTATTGTGTAAGTATAAATTTCTTTTTATTTGTCATTACAGGTTGAACCTCATTATAACGAACTCGTTCCTTGTAACGAGTTCCTAATACCCATTATAGCAAACAAATTCGTTATAAACAAACACATGTTTTTAAAATCAGTTTAATGTAATTTACATAAAAAATATCACATTTTTACATTTATGACATTGATATTATATTTTTTATGACATTAATATAATTTTTATCACAATATAATTTGGGGACGCGACACTGGTTTGAATGCAATCGCTTCGAACCTTAATAAATATTAATTTAAATGTCAAATGTTTTTTTTGCAATTGATTAGAAAATAAAATTTTAAAAAACAATTGCATCGAAATTAATTTTTTTTAAAAACAATTGCATCGAAATTAATTTTTTTTTAAAACAATTGAATCAAAATTAATTTTTTTTAAAAACAATTGCATCGAAATTAATTTTTTTTAAAAACAATTGCATCGAAATTAATTTTTTTTAAAAACAATTGCATCGAAATTTTTTTTTTTTAAAAACAATTGCATCGAAATTAAGTTTTTTTAAAAACAATTGCATCGAAATTTTTTTTTTTTAAAAACAATTGCATCGAAATTAATTTTTTTTAAAAACAATTGCATCGAAATTTTTTTTTTTTAAAAACAATTGCATCGAAATTAAGTTTTTTTAAAAACAATTGCATCGAAATTTTTTTTTTTTAAAAACAATTGCATCGAAATTAATTTTTTTTAAAAACAATTGCATCGAAATTAATTTTTTTTAAATTAATCTTTATGTAAAATGTTTCTCCATTCAGTGCCATGAGTTCTACAACTTCAGTTGCTTTGCCAGTCAATACCTTTGCTTTGGGGAGAAAGGCAAATGGAGAAGAGTTTTTTGTGCATATCAACAATTTTAAGGGATCTGTTTACATCCATATTAGACCATTGAAAAAACTTAGCTCAAGTTTCTTATACAATACAAAAAATGACATGCACCTTTTTCCAAACGAATGGTTTAAATTAGTTACTGTCTTCAATGAAATTAAATACTTGCTTCGGAATATGAACAAAGCTGGAATAAAGGACGAGGAAAAACTTGAAAACATATCCAATTTGGCAATAACAGTAACCAAAGAACAGGAAAACCCTGCAAAGGTTTATATACGATGTAATTCAAATGGAAAAATGGTTGATTTAACGCACCGTCAATTTTTTGAAATGGTAAACCAATCTGAAATTTCGAATGCAATCAGAGAACAACAAAAAATACTCAAAGAGGAAGAAGCAGTCCAACTTGCAGAGCTAAATGAGAATGGAGAACAACCAGCAAAAAAAGGTGAACTGATGTCATTTGTCAACTTGCAGAATATTCAATTAACTTTATTTTTTTAACAGCTAAGACTGACTCAACCATGTACCGCAACCATACTTCCAATGTCAAACCTTCTTCTTCTTCTTCTTGGCAAAATATTGTTGATTTGCCACTCTCACAGCTTGCAGGAAATAAAACTACAAGAAATCCTGCTCTTTCGCTACGAAGAGATTTTGATATCAACAATAGATAATAATGAAAATGACAATGTACCGTCTCAACTTCAATCGATTTCTCTAGTTAGAGGACGGAAAACAGTCGCATTGAGGTCAGTTCCATCAATCGCACCCCCGGCATCACTTTCCCTGCCGTTAACATTGTCTCAAGTCACAATTCCAACCAAGCGATTGAGATTTGCATGTGAGAAGAATATTAAAAATATAAATTCATCAAACGATCACAAGCAAGTTTTGTAGGATGCCTTAGATATGTGCAAAAAATATTCGCAGGACGATTATTTTGGGTAAATATTTCTTATTTCCTGTATCCACTAGTTTAAACCATTAGCTTCTGATTATGTAATGCATGTATTCAAAAATAATTAACAGTAGTATATAACAATTATATTCATTTGCATATATTTTACCAAAATCAATAATTGTATTCATTATGAGAAATAAACAAGTATATTCAAATTTAAAAGATTTTGTTCAATTTCTTATTAAAAATGTTTATTTTCTTGTTTTAGCACGCAGAAAAGTTGTTGGTCACCTGACTACAATGATCCTAACGTTTTTAGAATGATTGACAAAATTTGTGCAGAATTATTTGACCAAAAAAAAGAAAATACCCAAAATTTATTGTGTGAAGTATCCAGTCTTTTTTACAAACGCAATGTTGAATGTCAATGCTGAGAAGAAGAGTAAATACCTTGCCAAGTTGGAGGTGGAAGAGGAGGAGGAGGTGGACTATTGGATCGAGAAGAGCAAGAAAAACAATCAAAAGATGATGATCTCTACAAATTCAAGTCAGCTCTGAACAAAACAAGTTTTCACCAACAGCCCAAAACAATTTAAATGTGTCAATTTTTCTTTCTACTCAAAAAAGTCGAGTTTTAAACATAGTGAAAAAAGAATTAGACGATTAAAGAGGTATCAGATGGAACCTGGTTCTGACAGTCCGCTTCGAACTTTCATCCCGTGAAGAAATTGTTGAAATTGAAGCATTTTTTACGAGCAATTGTTTTATTTCTTTGGTTTTAACAAATATCTCGGAACAGTATTTTGAGGCAATAGGTAAAATTGAAAATAGTATTTCAGAATATTTGAAAGAGGGATTGGGATGGACATTCGATGAAATTTTGCACTTAAAATTAAAGATGGCGGAATTTAAACCATTAGCAGGGTCATCTTACATACGATTACCGCAAAACTTAATTAAAAAACATGCAATTATTAATGTAAAAAATTTAGTTTGTTTTTAAGTAAATTTAGTTAATTTATTTCATTTCCTACATCACACACATCTTGAATCTCGTCACAAATTGATTTGAATATGTGAAATTGGTTTGAAATGTAATTTATCTGTCCATTGGTTGTTTTTATCTTCTTTTAATAAAATTTCAAAGCTTTCATTTATGATGTCCATTGCTTTTGCCCTCTATTCACAAAATTTTAAACCATTTATTAATAAATTTTTTAATAATTTGTTTCTTCTTTATTTATGAAAATTTTTTGATGTATTTTATTGAATTTGAGAGTGAAATTCAATGAGTAATTAACAATGAAATTTAATTTCAACATAAGAAATTGGTTTCAAATATGGTTTATATGTTTATATAGCGCCATCTGTTGACAAAATTTTAAAGCTTTCATTGATAAGTTCCTTGATATTTTGTCCTTTCTTCATTTATGGAAATTTTTTATGTATTTTATAAGATTTGATGACAGAATTTGATGGGATCATTAATTGAATTAATTCAAACCTGTAAAATTGTTTTTGAAATGTAATTTATTTGTTTACTCATTGCTCCTTCCATCTTTTGACATAATTATGAACTTTATATTTTCATTTATTGCTTTTGCCCTCTGTTGACAATGTTTTGCAGTATATATCTCTATTGATCGTTTTTGCCTTCTATTGACAATATTTTGAAGCTTTTATTTATGATGTCCATTGCTTCTGCCCTCTATCAACAAAATTTCAAATCTTTCATTTGTAAATTTATTGATTATTTATTCTTTCATTGTTTTTGATGAGTTTTTAATGTATTTCATGAGATTTTAGAGTGGAATTCCACTGAAAATTATTGATGAAATTTATTTCAATGTGTTGAATTATTTTTGAATGATGTTGATATCTTTATTGATTGCTTTTGCCCTCTGTGGACAAAATTTCAAAGCTTTTGATGATTTTTATATATCTGAAATTATTCATTAATCCTGTTTTTTCTACTTTATTGCTCTTGACAAAACTTTATTTGTGTATATCAATGTAAACTGATTATAACCTAAATGACAAAAACAATAAATTTTTATTATTTATTTTTGAGCTTTGCCTAACCGTAATTTACTATACATAAGATAGGTTCTCATATATGGAAATAATGCTGATGCTCATAATTAGATGTGAGAATGATGGCTGGGGTTTGTTATGGATGTGAGAAATAATGGCAGTGGGCTTGCTACTTGATGTGAAAATAGCAGTTGCTGCCATATTTGGGAATGAGGGGCTGATACAATTCATGGGATTGGTGAAATGATATAATTTATGAGAATGATAAAATGATAGCATTTAGTGAAATGGTGAAATGATATCATTCCTTGTGTGACTGCATAATGGACCACCTGTTTGATGGAAGTCACTTGGGATAGAGAAAGTGGTTTGAGGCTATGTGGTCATAACCAATCAGAGGTCTCCCTCACGCATCCTGGCAACAGGAAAGAGGTCTTGTCTTAAGACATGCACCAAGAAGATCATGTTCCTAGCTCTTCTGGTTTGTCGTACATCTGATATTCCTATTGGGACTCAGATGCCATGCCACTGAAAAGACAGTCTTGCTTCTAAGGCACAGTCCTGCTGGGTGACCCCGCTTGGGCCTGTGCCTGAAGGCACTTGAGCTTAGCACAAACCTTACATCTAGTACAGGGCAAAATCTTAGCTAGACCAACCAGCCATAAGGTTTGTTGGGTTTTTAGAGCGATGCTAACTTGCTTCCAGCAAGCTTCAAATGGACATAGGTTATAGAAATAGGCTGCGGTAAATAAAGATTTATCGAATTTAACTATTTCTATGAGTCGTTCTTTATTATGCACTATCCCCTGTCTGTCTGCTGCCCAAACATCGGATAGAGGCGGTCATATCTCGAGACCCTGATTTTTATTATATGACTGAAGACTGATAGTAGGCAGACAACCATATCCTCACTACCATGGGATCTTCAAAACGACGCCATCTTTGAAACATACTAGTAGAATACCCACAATCCTCTGTGTTTGATAGAGGACATTCTAGGTCATACTATGAGTATTTGTGCATTTATTTTCACAAATTTTCACAGTAAATATAATGTGAAAGTCAGAATTTCAATTAAGTACATAATTTCAGTTGCATTCCAGCTTATTTTTGGATATTCTACGTTGTACATTTAATTACATTTTGTCAGGAGAAAAAAATTCAAATTCAACTTTTATTTTATCTCCATAAAACTGCAACTCCCGAGATTATCTCAATCAATTCTCTAGTGATAACAACTGAAATAAATAAATAAATATTTACTGGCATTTTTACTGTTGTTATTCATGGCAGTCATACGAAAACTCTGTTCGCTTGTGACATTTTCTTTTAAAGCATGAAACACCAAACTTGCAAATGAGTATTCCATGTAACTATGAATTACATCACTATCTAAACTATCATAAATGCTGATCTCATTAACATTAGTTATCGTGCATGGATATACATGCAATAAGGTCCCAATTACCAGACAAAACACTGTCAAATATGTTTTTTAAGAGCATATTTCAACAAGATTTAATCAAATTATTTTCTTTTTCAAATATTAAACTGTATTTCATTTATATCCAATAATTTGTCAAAAAACACGAAATAAATAATGTGCAATAAAGTTAAAAGTGTATATTTGTATGAACATTTTATGAATTATTTGCAGAAAATCCATTTAAGAAACTAAACTTTTTATATTAATATCAGGTATTTAGTATTTAGTTATGAATATATTAAAAGTTTTCAAGTATAAAAGTTTTATTTTTTTAATATCAAATTACTACTTTTGAATCAATTGTCAGCAAAGTTACAATATCTCAACATCATTTTATAGATATCAAAATATGTGAACAGGGTGGTAACCATTACCATAAAAGAAGTAATGCTTTACAGTTACCACTACTTTAGTGTGAAAAGTAATGCGTTACATACTGTTACCGTTACACTATTTATACATACGTTTTCAGTTGATGTTTTGTAATGAATCTGATCTAAAAAAAATGGGGCTTTCTAATTTTTAAAGTTTCATTTCTCTAGCTATCATGGTTTGATGCAAAATGCCAAAGTTGGAAGTGAGTGAAAAAATTGCTTTGTCGCAGGACTTTTGTCCTGGGGTTGTAGCTTTATGTGTAGTTTGAGCAAACAGCTGAGAGAGCTGTTACATAGTAAATTTAAATATATTATTTTTGAAATGAAAATAACTAATTCATGGAAACTATGATTCAAAACTTTATTTTACAAACTGTAATTTATGAGGGAATTTTTATTTTCTATTTCTAATTTATATTTAAAATGAATTTGCAAATTAAAGAAACACAGTTAATGTTGAAAAATTTGCTTAATCGTATTGTATTTAGGTATGATGAACGAAGTAGTAAATAAAATAAAGGCGAGGTGAATCGATGACCTTGTGACGTCACATTTTTCTTTCGTTTCCTTTCCTCTCTTTGGCACACCTGATTCGAGCTCCACTAATTTTGTCCTTGGATATAGTGGTTCTGCTTGAGGCTCATGCGGTGAGCAGGGGGGTCAGTGACCTTGTACAAGAGACCCAACACCACCCAACTCATTTCGCATGCAAGATGATTTAAAGACATAAAGAAACAACGAACTTTTGTTATTCAAACACAAAATAACCATAAATTGTACAATTGTTACTAATAAATATTATTATTTTAAAATTAATTGGCAAAATTCGAATATCTAATACACTTGTGAATGATTAAACACACAAAACAGTATGCTACAATCATTCAAAACTGAACTAGAAATTCGAATTTTTACCATTCTTGTTTTAAAATAATAAAAACAACAGTTTTTATATTAAATTGAAACTATATTTCTTTAATAAATATTTAATAAAATTGATTTTATTGATTTCAAGCATCATGTAGATACTTCATTGAAGGTCGTGGCCATTTTTGGATCTTAATTATTCCTGTGGGCGAAAATGTCACATGTAGAATACAATTAAATTTAAATTACAATTAAATTATTGTATGTATATATATATATATATACAACAGTATAATAAAAGATAAAAAAATAAAACTATCTAAAATAGTATTTTATTGTAAATTGAGATTCACTTTGAGTTTTTATTATCCTGTTTCATCTCTCGTTTTGAGTACGGTTTGTTATGATTTTCAATGAAAGCGTTTAACATTAATTTCCTCATGAATGATCGTAATTGTCGATAACTGTTTCGCTTGCTCGCTTCATCCACCTGTTGTTTAGATATGTTCTTATTTGAATCACCATTAAAAAAAAACAGAATTGTTGTTAATCATCCATAAGCGGGCATCATTAATTGGCCAATTGTTAAAATTCAAGTTCACTAATTTAAATAACACAATTGTAGCAAATTTGTAGCAAACTAATGCAATTCGAATGCAGGAAAATTCCCGTTGATTGATAAAAATGAGAAACTGTTTCTATGGAAACTACTTTATTTATCTCCATCTTTATTTCCCCTCTATGACTTAGCTAATGTTTTGTTTAATTTACTAGTATCTAAGTAATGGAAGCACCATGAGGTCCATCTTTTTTCAATGTAACATGAAACCAAAAACAGAAGAAACTAATATCAGTTCGCAGTAAAATAAAAAACACAACTGACAAATAAATCAAACAGGTTCAAACTGAAATTAAACTCATTAAATTTAAAATAAAGATTAACCAGAACGAAACCAGTTGCATTTAGTGAACATAATTCGCCGCACCATAATAGAGCTACATGGAGCTGTTACTTCACCCCTTTACTGGGTTATTACCCAAAATCACCCTGCAATTACTCAATGGGTACCTCGAGGGCCAAAATGGCGCGAGAGAAAAGAAGAGATAAAAACAACATTTTTTTCAATTTAAAACTTGATATTTTTGTAGTTTTAACGTAATTTATATTTTTGAGGGCCCTTGTGTCGTATAAAAACTTTATTTAGGCAAAGGGCCCCCGAGCAATGTTTTGGGACTCCCAAAAAAGACAAAAAAATGTTTGGGGGCCGTGAATGTCCCGTTAGGAGATTTCTACTTCCGCTTCGAGTGATGGATCAACAGGTGAGTGTTTGATCTGTCGATTACACGTTTTTCTCAATAAACACAACTGTTCTCACAACAAAGTTTGAGAGTTGTGTTTCTTTCTAATTAATTCATTGTTCGTATTATTTTTTCAACAAAACAACATCGATTTTACCATATGTGCAGATGGCAATTTTCATGTTTTCTTTTATCATCAATTTCGATTTGAGAACGTTTTTTCTATGATGTAATGAGAAAATAAGGCAAATTGTAATTAAGTTTCTTTCGCCGTTTTAATATCTTGTTTTTCTAACCTTTTTAATTCAAGGTTAACTTTATTTACTTGTTACATTATTTCTTTTCCATCGTGTGCTTTTAGTCAATATTTTTTCATCACTTACGTCATTCTGGTCAAGTTATTTTTAAAAAAAAATCTATCCTGTGATGTAATTAATACTAAAAATAAACCAAGTGTTTCCCTTCCGTTCAATTCTTTTTATATTTTTATATTTTTTCGTTTTATATATACTTTTTTTTGCGACTTGGAATGTTGGCCATTCCACTTTTCTCCCTCTTTCCAAAGATCTCAACGATAATTCCATCTGTTACTATTTTTTCCTCTCATTTTACAATTATTTTATTACATAAATAATGTAATTACAATAATAACATAATAAAATTAATTTTTCAAACCCAATTTTAGACTTTTCCCGAGAATTTAACGTTGATAATAAGGGTGGATCCTCGCTTACAGCAAAGAAACGTGGCGTCACGATCCAAAATAAATCCAAACATCGTTTCCGATCTTTCCCGAAGCTCTACGTATTTGGCTTCGTTCAATCTTCGCCTCAGTTCCGAAGCTGCTTGACCAAATATGGAGCAATGACGTCGAACATCGTCGCCACTTCGGAAAAGTTCGGCTCACAGTTTTGCCCAAATATGGGCAATGCAATTTGTGACGTAGCAAGCACAGATATCGGCACACGCTCTGCTCCAAGGACACTCGCTCTCTGCTTGAACCTCACTTTCATTCGAGTGGTGCAGTATGGATTCATAACAACGAGCGGATCTCCTCCACGGATTAATCCGTTTATAACAACAACATTTTATCTTTATCTCAAATCAAGGTATTCCATCTACAACCAAATCGAAACACAAGCAAAACAAGTGGCAATTGAATAAACGGTGAGCCTTTTATTTATGTCAACGTCATTTTGACGTCACATGGATCCATTGACGATGCATGAAGCGAGTTTTCTGATTGGTCAACAGCCACCACCTTCCTTATAAGGCACGGGATGCTCACGTCAATTTCGGCTCATTCATAAAATCAAAGTGTGGCAGGCGCGTTTCTCTAGTAGTTGGTTTGAACGTGACGCTGGCGTTCGTGGCCCAAATTGTCGACAACAAGGGCGCATGTTTTGCTCGTCATTGCCACTTATTGTGCCCTTACACAGCAGCAGCAAGTTATTTACACTTGTTATTATTTGTGTTCAAGTGCCTCACAAGCGCTAACGAGAATGATTATGGACGGTTTAGACACACTCTCGCTCGTTGCTCTGAGTGAGTCTCATCATACTTTTAGTTTTGACACGAGCCCGTACAAGTCGTTGACGTTCATCACCCCTCGAGAGCCGGTCGCCGTCGAGGCGGCTCACGGCTGCCGGGGACACCCTGCGAGAATCAGTGAACCGGTTGTCAGCGACAGTTTAAACACTCCTGTAAATACAAGTTCGGATTTACCATCATTCTTTAGTGACGACACTGCTGATTATCCTGATCCGATTCCGATAACAGGTATGGTGACTATTTATTTATTTATTTATTTAACTATCTTATCAATTTTAAATTAATTTTACATTTGTTTGTCGAATATCAAATGAGACATTAGAGAGAGAAGACTGGAGTTGCTAAGCAACCACATCAGTTGCCAGTCAATAACATGCTGAGTGAATAGATAGAACATGAACAAGCATAGTATCAGACATGCTGCTCTGTCTCGCGCATGAAATAGTGGGAAAAATCAATCGATGCTGCTAGAGCCATCTAGCGTTTTAACACGGAACTGGAATGCAGTGGCCGAAAGATAGGCCTGTTCTATTCGGCATGAGGATGAGGAGATGTAGAGAATGAGAAAAATGTTGACTAAAAATATCTTTAAATCAAAATGCAAACACGAAATAAAATCATTTAATAATTTAATTAATTAATAGTTTTTAATAAATTCAAGTGTAATAAATGAAAGGGGCCCTTCAGGGAATGGGGGTCCCATTAGGAGTAGCAAGTTTGGTCGGAACCCTTACCTGACGACAACGTCAGCTGGGTGGAGCATTTGACTCAGCCCACGTACATTGCTTAGTAGCGATCCGACCATTAAGCAACGAGACACCGACCCCTGCTGCTACCACCACCTTATCCTCCTCCTTGTCTTACACTTTTCTGTCTTTATTCAACAGTTAGCACCCACAAATGTGTGCTTTTGTTAGTTTAAAAAAAAAGAACATAAAAGAAAAGTTGAATTGTGTGTTTGATCTGATGGTGCGTATTTTTCTCACGTTACAGGCGATCTATCAGTATTGTCGAACAATAGCATGTACCCAAATACCACGCCACAATCGACTCCAACAAGTCACAAAATCAGCTATCATGGTACAATTACAACTACAACCGCTAGCACAAGCGCTATTCCTGAAGTGCCCTCATCATCACCATTAGAGACAAGTCCAAGTTGGAATTTCAGTTCGGATAAAAATCCATTGTTTCCACCATTATTAAGTTTCCTAACTCAGTCTCAATCAACATCACCTCATCATGTTCAACAACAACAACAACAACAGCAACATTCATCCCCAGCTCCTAGCTCCCCACACGCTGCAACTGCTGGTTCACCAGTTCGGAGCATCAGCACCGATAGCCCAGGGCCATCATACGAATCACAGGACCGGTCATCGAGGGAACCATCTTCAATGTTGTACTCGCATCATCAAATGCATGCAGTAGCACAGGAATTACTCAACTTGACAGTTCCGGCCACATACAGTGATACGAGCACAGCACAGGAAGGTGCTAATTACCCGCTCAAACAGCCGCCTTTGTACAGTAGTTGCCCTGCTCAGACTCCAGCTCTTGGACTGCCACAAATTGTGCATGATGAACTCATTTATTCACGAACTGTAACTAGTGTCTTTCCACCTGACTACTCAGCTCCTGGTCCTTCGAGTAAGCAGGCAGAGTTGGGTGAGGCAAGTGCAGGCCCATCCTCTTCTTTCATCATGTCACCCGCCTTAGCTGAATACAATCCCTCGACCAGTAAAGGACACGAGATTTTAAGCCAGGTTTACCAACATAGTCCAGTACCCCTTAAGTTACTTCCAGTTAAGCCGAGGAAATATCCCAACAGGCCGAGTAAGACTCCAGTGCACGAGCGTCCATATGCATGTCCAGTGGAAGGGTGTGATAGAAGATTTAGTCGAAGTGATGAGCTCACTCGACATATTCGAATTCATACAGGACAAAAACCGTTTCAGTGTCGGATTTGTATGAGGTCGTTTAGTCGAAGTGATCATTTAACTACTCATATCAGAACACACACGGGTGAAAAACCGTTTTCTTGTGATATTTGTGGACGCAAGTTTGCAAGAAGTGATGAAAAAAAACGACATGCCAAGGTGCATTTGAAACAAAGGCTGAAGCGTGAACATCGCCATTTAGGAGGTTGTGGAGGAGGTAATGGTGGGGCCTCGAGTTCAACTTCCACTTCGGACATACCAACTACTGCAACGACAAGTAGTTTGTAGAGATTTTTATTTTATGGGTGGGAGATTCGGATTGCCAGTACACTTGTATATGGTGAAAATGTGAGAAATTGCGTGTAACTCATTGAAAAGTGTACTGGAAATGTGAATTTTCACATTTTTGCCATCCAATTATTTTTTATCTTTGAATGGAAGTGCACAATAATTTATTGTTCAAGTTTTACCCAGAGGCCAAATTTGTTTTCCAATTTGTGTGTAACACCTTTCTGTGCCATATTGAATATTATTTCATTTTATTTTCTACTGTGTTCCCATTTGACGTTTTTAAAATTTATTTTGTTATATATTTGTTGGTATCATTTTAACCCTTAATTCCAAGTTGAGTCCTCTTTCGAGTGGAGTTGCTAGTCATCATTTTAATGGAACTTTATTATTGCAGCGTTTATTGTTAATTACTTGATTTCATATGGAATGTGGCCATTTATTTTTTGCTGTTTTTTATTCTGAATTTAAAAAATAAAAGTGTTCGTTTTTTATATATGTATAACAAGATCCTTTTGATAGAAGGAGAATTTTCTGTACACAACTTGTATAATTGTTATTTGTTATATTGAAAAAACCATGTTTCATTAAGCCATATATACACATATAAATTTATTTAAAAGTCTATAAACTTATTACAAATGTGTAAATTAATAATTAATATTATATATACATACACATAAAATATTTAATATACAAATTAAAAATAAAAATATTGTTTCTATTTACAGTTTTAAGAGATTTTATTTCTTTCAGTTTCCTTCCAACAGAAGTCATTCCAAAATATTTCAAATTTCGAAAATATTGAATTTAAACTATATTATTACAAGGGATAAAAATTTGTTAATTTTCTTTAGATTTCTACTACCATATATAGTCATAGCTCGAGTCTTTAGTGCCCCGAGCAACAAAAATCCCACTCAAATTAATTCAAGCTAATTATATATGGATTTCATATTAGGATTTCAAAATTTACTAATATAATTTAATTCGTTTTGCATATTTTGTATCCTTCGAAATATGTTCTCTGAGCGATAGTCGTAAAATCAACACAAGATATACTACTCAACATATCCTATAAATCAGATTATATGGTATTCATTCAACAGAAGATATAGGTTTCTACAATATTTTCACATAATAGGATACCACCAATAATAGGGTGCATTAAAAGCAAAATTTTCGAGAATGATGAACCCTCTCACAAAAATGAATGGTTTACGAAGCTGGTGATGACTGTGATTAGTTTGATGGTTTTACTGATGATGAAGAGAATCAGGTAAATGATATAGGACTATTATTTAAATTTATACATGTGTTAATGTTATTTTAAAATTAATTTTGGCTTTATTCACATGTGTTGACTCCTATTAACTCAAAGTTTTAGGCCTTTTTGATCTTCTCCCTACGATCAACAGTTTTTTAAGTAATAGGAGTTAACACATGAATAAAACCAAAATTAAATATATAAATATATTTTAGTTAGTTCACTTATTTTAGTATTTTATATTTTTTTTGTGAAAATTTTTGTACAGTAAACTGCCAATTATCAGGATGTGCTTTAACCAGGTTGTGGTTAACTGGAAGCTCTGGACGATGATGTATTTGCAAACTAGGTATACAATAAGTAATTTGCGAACACATTATTGGTGTGTAGAGATAAATTATCTAGGATTTTCTTATCCAGGTCTTTATTTCCTCAACAATCCCAGATTATTAAGCATACTGTATTTGTAATTTGTATAACCTAAACTAGAATGTATGCCACAACTAGTGCAGCATACATGAAATCATATATGGAAACATTCAGATTTCATTTTTGTTTTTTCCAATTTTTCAAATACCGTTTTCCCTAGCCTTTAAGAACATATCCCTGTATCCTGAAACGCCTACTTTTTCGGCATACAACCTAGTACCCGACAAGGACATGTCCCTGTCCCCGAGTTTTTTACGGACATGTCACAGTATGAGAAACTTTTAATTTACTGATAGGATCTCGCATTTGGTCCTCAAGTCCTGAAGCATGGCGATCTTTCGGGCGATCGGTATTGCCGCTTCTCTGTTGTCGTCGTCACCAGATCCTCTGTTATTGCTGTTGCAGTCGTTGCAGGAGGAAGGAGTGGCGGATCGGCATCGACGTAATTGAAATAATATTTCAAGATATTTTTAATTAATATAATGAAAGATTAATATAATGAAAGATTAATATAATGAAAGATTAATATAATAATAGATACTTACTCTTTATATTATACAAATTATTGGTCTGCACGTGGTCCAGATTTCAAGCAATATCAATGCTAAGATTATTTTTAGCAAAAAGTATTAAAAATAAATGAATGCACGTTTAAAACACTTGTTTCACTCAATCTTTAAGAACACAAACTTAAGAACGATTGGCAGGTTTGAGGAAAAGAGCAGAATTTTTATTCGCGTAATAATTTAACAACCGGCTCGCCGATTCACCAAAATCTTAACAACCGGCTCGCGCAAGCCGTTGCGAGCCGGCTCCAGAACACCCCTGCATAGATGTGAAACATGTTTTTTGGCTGGCTTTGTCTCAGAACATATTCAACAATTAAATTTTTAAAGAATCTGACTTAAATGTTTCAAAATCAACAGTTTATTATGTAATAAAAAAAGTAATCAAAATACAGTTTTGGTAAAAATAAGTCAAAAATCACCATTATAGATTAAACATCTTTTAGTAAGGTTAGTCTGGATCTGAATAGACATGTCCTAGTAGGATAAATATTATTATTTTATTATCTTTGAATTATCAGTGATAAAAGAAGTGAAATCTGCATAAATCTGATTGGTAAAATCAATATTGACATAATTTTAGAAAAAATATTAAGAGTATTACGCAGTTGACAATGAAGTGATGGATCAAGAATGGTGTACAGTGCCTTTTATTTTAATAAAATTTGTAGTACACTCATACCTGACCATATGGCTGCTCTTCATACGACATTTAGCTATAACAGCCTTTGTTAATCATGGTATCTTTTTTATTTACGGCCAAAAAAGTGCTGTATTGTATCAAAAATTGTATCAAAAATTGTATCAAAATAATTGATTCATTATATGGCTTTTTGCTTTACAGCCAACTTTTCCGAAACATATCTAGGCCGTAAGGCAAGGTATGAGTGTATGTCTTTTCTTTCTGGTTGGCAGAAGTCAGAAAATTACCAAAATACTCTTAAAAATCATTTTTTCCTACACGTAATTTAATTGGTGGACCAAATTGAACATTTTGTAACATAATACTCTAATTCATTCATCAAAATCCATTAAAGAATGACTCTAGTCTCAAAATATTAATGTTATAAAGTGTTCTGCATAGAACCTAGACATATATTTATTCAAAAATTTATGAAGCATGATGATTAGAGAAATATATGCAGCAAGGCAGCAGTTTTCTTGTGTAGATGATTAAAAAATGCAATTGAAAAGATTTGGTTTAGTTAAAAACCTAAATTATTACAAAATTTAACAAATCCTATTTCAAATCAACTGTATAATGTAATTAAATCTCAGGAAAAATTAATTGGCCATTAAAAATTAAAATTAATAAAGTTTCTGTGCTTTTTTTCTACAAATTACCTAAACTTTTGAAACAGCCATTTTGTATGGAATTTCAAAGAATGTCATTATTTCAAAATTGGTTAAATATAATTGCTTATAATTTTTTACAGTAATAAAACAATGTATATTTTTCAATCATACCAAGTTACAAGTCATTTGACATCACAGTTAAAAAGATATTAAAAAAAATCATTTTACCTAAACTTTTGAAACACTTTATATCTAGATATTTTTGTATTTAAAAATAAAAAATTAAAAAATTGAATATTTAAAAAAATTTCAAATTTTGAAAGTTTCGAATAATTTCGTGCTTTAAAAATATCGAATATTTTCAAATATTAAATTTTTGTAACATATTTTAATATAATTGCTCACCCTTGTCCTTTAACATAAACTCCCATTGCTCCCTGATCAATCAACCATTATATATTCACTATATTACGTAGATATAAATTATTTCTACCTTTAAAAAATAAAATCGTCTACCTCTGACTTTTACTTAGTCTCGTCTTAATTCTAGTGACCTTCACAGAATGCCACCGTCTTACTCAGCGCAACGCCTTCGCATCGCACTTCGGGGAGTCATGAATGAAATTTAATCAATCGATATTCTAATTAAATAAATTCAATTCATTCTTAATATTTTACTGTCTACTTTTTAATTTACGTTTATTTATCTATTGATTTAAAAACAAATATCAATTCTCAACGTTCTTTTCTGTTTCCCGCGTGCTATTGACCTTGAATTATGACAGATTACTGCACTCGTATCGATTAATGCGCTGGTGTGAGAAGGCGGCCAGTGCCGTAAGGTTAATCAACATGAATTAGTACGCGCAAATTTTACATTTTAATCTCTTTAAATGCCCAAGTTCACATTAGTTTAAATATTAATAAAGATGATTATCATGAACAAAAGAAAAAAATAACATTTATAATTTATAATATAAAATATAATTTTATTTTGATTTTGATTTTGAAATACGAATCTAACAGTTGATCTGTTTAAAGAATTAACCGATTTCATATCGATTGGTTTCTTTAATAGATTTGTGCGTGTAAATAATTGTTCTTTTCTGCGTCCAAAGGTTATTTTTAACCACGTATACGCCAATTAGATAAGCCCACATTCCCGTTTCTCGGGCGCCATGCCACCACAAGCTACCACGGTAGCTTCATGGCGCTGTTTCTATGGCGACGCATCTGCTGTGGCAACTAGCCGAGGAAAATAACGAGTGATGACATTACATGTACTTGATAGTCATTAGGAATGACGTAAAGGAATAAACGGTAAACATGTTGGTTGATAATACAAATGAGAGGAGAATAAAAGGATAAATGGAGAAATGTGTTGAGTAGTTTAAGGTGGGGAAGCCAACCCCATGGCGACTAGGCGGTGCTTCTTTGAATTGTCTGGATCGATTTTATCAGCGACCTTGAAAATATTGCGCATTTAAATTTTGAATAGAAATTTAAATTATTTCCACTTTTTTATGTATGTTTGTAATAAATATTTAAATTTATGTTTTAATTTTTCTTCTTTTTCTTCTTTTTCTTATTTTTTTAAGAAATAAAAATGTTAAAAATTTGAAAATTTATTCGAATAAAATTTCTTATTTATTTCATTTTAATTTCTGCTGTGTTTCCCGGGTAGTTTGATCGGAAACGAACAAGATTATTACGTCAATGATCATGCGTAAACAGAATCCATTGAGAAAGGTTGGAAATTTTTGTGAATGAAACCCACCACCAACTGTGTAGGAGGTACGCACTTTCGCCAAACAACCATCTTCATATCCTTCCGCTAACACGAAAATTACTTATCTTTCTGTTTACGTTCGAATCTTGTTTACATCCTGTTTATTAATGAAAAAACTGATTGAATTAGGAATAAAACTTTAGGAAAATTAGGAAAATTTCTGGCTTCAACTGTATATTTTATTAAATTATATGGTTAAATTAACTATGAATGTTCTTCCGCCATTTTTTCTAGTTTTATTCCGATCAATACTGGTATTCACGTCATGAAGGACGTAATTTTGTTTCCGTCTGAATTTGTCGCAGTTTCACATGTGAGTAAGGTGGTAACTAAAAGCGACTGAGAAGATATATTTTTCTTTCCTTTCGACTTTTCTTAAAATAGAAAATGATCGATTTTTATGTGGGCTGAGTAATGCTATTCGCTTAATTTTTTAATAAGACATGTTTTGTGAAAATGAAATGCACTTAGTTATACTCAACTTGTTTTTATTAATTTCTCATTTTATTAAATTTATGAATTTCATTCGGTTTTGTTCGTTTTAGTTCGCCTACATAAATTTGTTAAATGTCACATATGTTTAATAAAGATAATTTTATAAACAAAAAAATTAAATAAGATTATTATAAATTCTTACTGTTTGATTGTTTATTTGGTATTTAATTCATATTATAGAAACTGAAAAATAAAAACGATGAGTTGTTTTCTTAATTCACAGCAGATGTTTTTGTTAAAGTGAATAAAAATAGTTTCAATACTCTTTCAAGTACATCAAAATAGCGTTAATTTTGCTTGTCCTCTGGTGTGTAAATTTGTCTTTTATTTCATCGTCTATTCACTCCAGGCAAGACTACCTGTAGTAAAAAGACCCATGCAGGCTGGTGATAAGTGTCGTTCCAAAATTCCTTGAAAATTGCCACTAGATGGCGATAGCTACCCATGACAAATACAACTACCTTAGCATTGACCGAGTCAGAAATCACTTGAATTTATTACTTTTTCTTTGGTTATTTCATTTCAATTTTCGTTAAAGTTTGAGTTAAAAAAACAAGCAAAAACAATGCAGTATCCAATTCAGTTTTTGTTTATTCAAATATTATTAATTAATAAATAAAAAAATTATCAAATACAACAATACAAAAAAATCTTAAAGCAATGTATTAATTATTGTACACAATACAACTACTTGAATTATGAGACATAAGTAAAAATAGTGGAATGAAGCTATATAATATGCAAGCAAGCTGAAGATTTCATTATTTCCTAATACAAATTATTTTTTTAGTTTTTAATAGTTTTTTAAAATATTAATGTATTTTTAAACAGTTTTTAAAGTTTTTTTTTATCAGATTCTAACAATTATTTGGCATTTTTTTAAACAAGATTTCTTGCTTACATTGTAAAGAAATTATGTTCTGGTGCAAAGTGTATTTTTCATTTTTGCTGCCCCTACCAAAAAAATAGTAGAAATGTCACCTCTGAATGCTGACACACTGATGCAATGTACCTCCCACATCCCAGTAAGCACAGTAGGCACTTGCTTAGAGCTGCTTCCTCATCTTAGGAGTCTCAAAGCACAGATGGCCCCCAATTTCAGGTTCTTACACAAAATTATTTAAACATTAAAGTAAGTTAATAACAAGTTGAAAATGGGGACACTAAGGGTCTTAATTCAGCACCAATTACATGATGGAAAAGGCAACTGTGAAAGTTGAAAATGAAAGAGCTAGGCAAAATGTATGTTATATCTTCATTCATCAAAATTCAGTTTTCCAAACACTTTGATTCTCATCTGTGTTAAATTTTGAATTTTATTTTCGAATTTTAAAATATTTTATTTCTTTGTTTAATTTTTGTTTTAAAATTTTAAAATTTATTTAGTTGGGGATAGCAGTAATACCAACTCACTCATAAGACAACAGAAATAATCATATTTGTGTTTTTTTTCATATTTGGTGGTAAAATTTAACACCTAATTATTATGGAAAAAATCAAAACTCATGAATGGTTTGATTGTCATTGTGCTAATAATCAGGAGGTAAAAATAGTAAAATAAAATAAAAATAAGGTTAAAATAAACATTTGTAATTAATTCAGATAATAACCAGCACTGACTTAAAAATTATAGATGCAACGATATTGTTGAAAATTGGCAACAAGCTATATTGAAAGATTTATAGATTTATAAATCCTTGCTCTATCCATATATGGTGCTGTGCAGCGAATCCAATGAAATAAGAAATGACCTAATTTTATGCAAAATTGGCAAAAATGATTAGAAATATAGTAGTCCATTTCAAATAAGAAAACTAAGAGATTGATAGATGATGCCGTAAATAAGAAAATTTAAGAAACCTTACTTACAAAATGTACATTACAGATTACAGCTAAAAAAATTATTCAATGTAAATAAATTGTTAGATAAATAGGAGAGAATGAATAAATTTAAAGGGTTTATTAGCTGCACAAATAATATAATAAACAAATGATAAATACATACGTAATGTCCAGTCCAGAACAAAATAAAACCCATATTCCACTATCCCAGTGGTTGGCAAACTCATTAGTCAACAGAGTCAAATATCAACATTTTACATTTTAGATTTTTTTGAGAGCCAAAATACATAAACTTAATTATATCTGTAGGTACACTGTTAATAAACTACATAAATATTAAGTAATGTTTTATGTCTCAATTAAAATATATGTACATTTTGCAGCCACTGCCTGATTTCTGCTGCTACTTTCTTACAGCTACTGCATGTGTGAACACATGTGTGAACACAAGTGTGAACCTAGCTGTAGATATTATACTTAATATTAATCTTGTTTAATGGTCAAATCTTAAATTGTAAGTAAGGTATCCATAAAATTAAATCATGACTGACAAAAATGTAATGTGAACAATGAACTTTTGTAACCTTGGAAAACTTGTATAACTTGGGTTTGCATGTTGTTGGTTTTAATTTTAGGCATGATTCCAAGTTTTCATGTGTAGAACAACTTCTCAATGCACTCCTGATTTGGTTCACGCTTGAAAAAGATTTTTCACATGAATTTGTAGAACCAATATAAAATTGTTTAATAGTAAGCTAATATGTGTTTATTATTGAAACATATTTATATAATGCAATCACATATTTATCAAATAATTATATTACAAGACATTCGACATTTCCTCAACCATTATTTCTACAAAAATAAAATTAAAAATAAAAATTATATGAATATTGAAAGCAAAACCAGGAAAGTTTCTTTCTAGTAGGTGTTTTTTTGTCAATCATATATGCATATTCATTACGGCACAGCTTAGGTTTTCCACAGATAGTAATACACATTGTGATTGACATTTTGATATATATTATATAAATTTGGCAAAAAATTACTCAAAATCCTGTTAAATTAGGTTAAATCTGGCCAAAACTACTTAAAATTGAGTTAAATCTGGCAAAAACTACTTGAAATTAAGTTAAATCTTATTAAATCAGGCAAAAACTACTTGAAATCAAGTTAAATCCAATTAAATCAAGCAAAAACTACTCAAAATCCTGTTAAATCAGGTTAAATCTGGTAGATACAATTCAAAATTCAATTAAATCGTGTGTGCTAAAGTGGTTTGTTTAAGTTTAGAATTCCTATTGGCAGAGTGTCCTGCCAAACACCTACCAAGTGAATTATTTTACAATCATTAAAATTTAAAAAAAAATTAGATTATCAATTTAAGTAAATGACATGTGAGGAATTCAATAAAACATGTTAAATTCATGTGACACTGTTGCATCATTGTTTTGCAACTTGTAACTTTTAAACCAACAATACTACGCAAAAAATGTCAATTGCAAAGTTGTAGAGCACCATTTTGTTTAATAACTTGCCACATTAAAAACTTTTTGTTTGTAAGACTTTTTTCCTTAAAATTTAATAAAGCTAAAAAAATGATTTTCATTATGAGTGATGCAAAAAAGAAGACCTGGAAAGATTTGGTGAAATATGGAACCAACAAAATGGATTGCAAGTAAAATTCGAGAGAATTGGTAATAAGATTAAATACTTAGACACAATTGCAGAAATAAAAATTAAGAATGGTATAAGAAAAATAGAAACAGCATGGCTCTATAACCAATATAGTACAGGACATGTTGTAGACTGGAAATCTGGCCACAACTATACAGTAGTATCAAATAGGATATTTTCCAGAGTGGACTGGATACAGTTAAAAGTGCTTGCACAACAAAAGAAGATTTTGATAGAGGGGAAAAAGAATGGGTAGAATTATACAAAAAAAATGAATATCTTATAGCAACATTAGAATGGTAGAGACAAGAATGAATACACAGAAGAAAGAACAACATAACCAAAAACAGAGAAAAAAATAATTTTCCTTACACAAAAATAATAGTAAAATTAAAAATGTATTTAGAGAAAAAAGAACTACAAATTTCCATTACAGAAACAATTTATACAATACATTTAAAGATAAACAGATTACACTAAAAACACAAGGCATTCGTATATACACTATAGAATATAATGAATGTGACAAAACATATGTAAATGAAACAGATAGAGCATTGGAAGTGAGAGTAGAGGAACATAAAAAAGATGTAAAAAAGAAAAACACAAAAAATGCCATGTACAAACACAAAGAAGAAACAGTACTTGAAATGAAATGGGAAACAGCAACAATCAAAACTATAAAGAAAAATTGGTACAAAAGAAGAATATTGGAAAGCTATGAACTTGAGAATAACAAAAAGAAAGGAACATATTTGAATGCAAACAAAAGTTTAGATATAAACAAGGAGGTAATACTAGAACAACTACAACAGATAGAAAAACGAGAAAACAATATAATAATACACAGGGTGTCCAAAAATTATGGACTCACTTTGAAACTGTTATAAAAAAAAAGTACATTGAATTTCAACAAATGACTATGACTATTGCATAGGCCCACTCAAAAAGTTTTAATTTGAAAAATTACAGGTGTAACAATTAAACACTGTGTGAGCTGTGAGCAAATTGTTACAAACAAACCATTGTCATAGGAAAAGCACAATCAAAGCAGAATTAAATTAAATAATCAAAGCAAAATTAAATTAAATTAAATTTCAATATGTCCCCCATGCTAAGATCTTAACAGTTCAACTTGACAGCCAAACTCATGCCATGTAGCTGATAACATTTGAGGTGTTATGGAATTAATGGGATTGATAATTCTGTTTGGAAGAGTAAAGATATCAATCACTTTGGTACTAAACACAATATCTTTAACATATCCCCAAAGAAAAAAATCAAGTGATGTTAAATCTGGAGATCTGGGAGGCCATTCAGTGGGACCCCCTCTACCAATCCATCTTCCAGGAAAAACTTCAAATTCAAATTTAATTTAATTTTGCTTTGATTATTTAATTTAATTCAATTCAATTTTGCTTTGATTGTGTTTTTCCTATGACAATGGTTTGTTTGTAACAATTTGCTCACAGCTGGCACACTGTTTAATTGTTACACCTGTAATTTTTGTAAGCTGTGACGGATAAACCAAGATCTTGTTTCTCTATTCTCCCACCCGAGGGCACAGTAATGGCCTGATTGTTTTGAGTTAAAAATAAATAAATTATTAAATTAATTGTTAAAGTTTTATCCTTTTTAATTATTTTAATGAGCCAATAATAATTCATTATTGCTTTGTCCCCTTTGGGATGAAAAATAGCAAGATAGAAATAGAAATTTTGGCTTTATTCACATGTGTTTACTCCTATTATTGAGAAATAGAATCTTCCTATTTTGCTTATAAATAGGGAGATTAGCTATTGTTAGAGAGAAAATCTTGACAATCTTGAAATGAAATGATTCTAAAGTTTATGATCTTATTTAACCTAGCTCAGTAGGTAGACCTAGTTAAGTAGGTGTGACTCTGAGAGTGAGTAGACTCTGGGAGGAAGAGTGTGGCCTTGTGAGTGGGCATTGGTGGCTCTGTGAGTGAGCGGCGGCTCTGTAAGAGAGCGATTGCTGTTTGTTCTTCCTGTCCGTTTTTATATGTGCTTAATTTTGAGTTCTTATTAATTTTTTATTTATTTGTGACTTACAGCTAAAACTCAGAAGGAGAATTGAACCCCTAGATGATAAGATGCATGGCATAATTATTTTCTGTTTTATTGTATTGATTTTTAGTTATTTCATTGCATTATATAATTTTAATGTCTCATTCTAAGTGTTTATTTGTATTTTTAGCTCTTTATTGTTTAATTAGAATTGCACATTCTCTCGGAAAATGTTGCTTATTGTTTAATCATGTGACTGCCTTTCGGGCTACCTGGCACATTTGGAGTATGTCAGATAGCTAGAAGGGACAGGCACGAATAAATCAGACTAAGACAAGTTCAAGTCCATCAAACCTTTATTAAAGTAAGTCAGCAGAATCCCTTGAGTCTCTTGATTAACCTCATCATGTTGCTGACAAAGTCAGCGCCATCCTAGTCCTGATGCCCATGGCTCGTCACACTGTGACGAGCCATGATGATTTAATAAAGCTCTGTGGCTATTAGCCACGGAGCTAGGGATTTCTATGTGCCAAAATAGTGATCGCCTGGAAGGCCCGAGCGATGCCGCATATTTGGCATCAGAGTTAGCCCGGAGAGACTAAACTTGAAGTTTTACAATTATAATGATGTAAAACAGGGGTCGGCAAACTACGGCCCGTGGGCCAAATCCGGCCCGCCACCTGTTTTTAATCCGGCCCGCGGGTTTATAATGCTCAGCAAATTAGTATAAAAATTAATACTAAATTAGTTTTTTTTTGGAAATGGCAGCAAAATGTGGCCCGCCAAGTGAAAATTTTTTTCGATCTGGCCCCTTCGGAAAAAAGTTTGCCCACCCCTGATGTAAAACTATAGTTATAGTAATGAGTATGGAAATGTTGTTACCTGTGGGATTGTCTAATCAATCAACCTTCAATTTAGTAATTTTAAAGCTACCCGCTAGGGGTCAAGGCGCCTATATATACCAATGACCCCTAGTAGATCCCCAGTCTGATCGACCGAAGGGAAGCATGTAAAGATAAACTAGTAATGACTTAAAAAAGTGATAACACTTGTAGTGGGTGTTGATAAAGAACACACACCATCATAAACAAGTGTAAGTGACAATAGAAAA
>JAQFZN010000611.1:0-26104 GCA_034687075.1 Geophilus carpophagus
TAATCTGTAATATGCCATTAAAAACTTTTGACATAAAAAAATAATCTGTGATCTGATATTTTTGCAATTGGGTTGTAGATCCTGAAATATCCCAAAAATAATTAAAATGTGATTTAAATATAATATAATTTAAAAAAAAATTACAAAAATATAATTAAAAAAAAAAATACAGTTTAAAAAAATTTTTAGTTGATTCAGATTGGATTGGATTTGATTCAATTTGGCTCAATTCAGATTGGATTGAATTCGATTATGATTTTTAACCCAACAGAACGGTTCGATTCGATAGGAACTAGGATTCGATTCGATATGAACTAGGATTCGATTCGATTACAATTTTTTAACTACTGGTTCAATTCAGGTTCGATTCAAGAGAATTGAACCCACAAGTGTCTCCACAGGTTATCCGTGCAGAATGCAGATCTGCTAGTGCAGATAAGTTGATGTAATCCACAAATCCAAGCTGATAACCTGCAGATAATCATGATTGTTTCTTCCCCTCCTTATCAGTAATGCACCAGGGTCCAATAAGGGTGAAAATGATAATAATATTTTTCCAAAAACCATTAAGTAATTATTAATTTGAAAAATTGATGCCAGAAATTGAATCTAAGAATCAGATTTACTACATTTATCTATTTCTTTAGAAAAATTATTTAAATTTATTTTAAAAAAATTTTTGAAAAAATATCCTTAGGTAAAATGCAGGTGGGGAGGGGTTCCCCAGCATTCATCGCAAACGGCGGCAGGTGGTTGCAGGGCAGATTATGCGATCCATGCCCAACTCTAGTTTAAACTGCAAAATTAAAATTAAATTGATGTGGAAAGCAGTTAAAAATGTACTTTTTAATTTATTTTTAAAAATAAATGCAGTCAAATTGGAGATGGGATAATAAAGTCTTTTAAAATGCACTCACAAGCATATAGAGTAGTATTCATTAAATCTAGAATTCATTCTGTGAAGATTAATTATTTTTTTAATAATGACAACTTCTAAGTAGATTACATCATAAACACAAAAGATGTAATTTTTTTCAGATTCAATTTTATTATGTAATCAAATATTTCTCAATTGAAAGTTCATGAAATTGTACTTGTTTGTAATACCAGAAACTCAGCATTAAAAAGTAATAAATGTGATAAAATTAAAAATCATATTCGATCCAGAGTCAAACTTTTTTTTAGCAAATTATGGAGCTGTGATATGTAATCAGAATGAAAGTTTTCTGGTATGGCAAAACTAAAGCAGGCAATTTCATCAGATCAAATTAAGGGAAGGGGGCTTATCATTGGGTCATGCTTGTGAACAAATTGGCTCTGGGCCCAGTATATGCCACAATAAATTCTAAGCTAAAAAAATTCTTAATACCCAAATTTATAAAAACAATTCGAATTAGTTTTTCCTCTTAAGAGATAAAAATCATTTCAATCATTCTTTCTACATGTGAAAGGAATAAATTAAAATTACGTCATAAAAGAACACAGCAATCAGGTGATCATCTGCTGTAAATGTGTAAATAAATTATTCTGAATAAACTCTGCATATGTTTTTACAAACAGTTTCATACTAAATAAACTTTTTTCCATTTTTATACCGAAAATTTATCCTAATATTTAAAGAAAAAAAATATTTTTTCACTTTTTTTTTGTATTTCGTAAATGATTGTTATGTACAGTTTCTTATAAAAATGCAAAAACAATACCAAACTGTTAGGCTGCTTATGGTATTCATAACTCAGTTTACAAGCAAATTGTTTTTAAAATTTAGGTGATAATTTAGGAAACCCTCTGCAATGAAATTATTAACTAAGAATCAACACTCACTGATTGAAAACCAGTTACCTGCTTGAGGCCTACCATCACCAAAATTAAAAGTGGACGCAAAAATTCCAAATGGAAATGCGCCAATTCCAAACGACATGTGAAATCCTCCATCACCAAATCCAAATCCAGGAAATGGCTAAAATAAATAAAATAAATAAATAAATTAATTAAATGTACTAATTAATTTGTTACACACAAAAATATTATCCAATTTTTGAAAGTTAGATATTATAAAACAGATAATTGAAATGTTATTTTTCAAATCATTAAGTAACACACAGTGCATTGTTATGATGCAACTTGTTGATTTGTGGAAAAGTGTGATTTTTTCCCCTTCATGTTTTACAGATACCCTATTTATTTCAATACTCTGAATTATAACATTTGCTTATCAAGAATGCAGTAACAGCCAGTCAAAAGTCAGACCATCTTGCATTTTCAAAAAGTCATATATATAGCATACAGATATTCAAACTATGTACACAATCATATATAAATAACCCTATTAATAGATGGTCAGAAAAAAGACCTGGATAAGAAAATCCGGGATAATCTCCGCACCAATAACATGTTCGCAAATTACATATGTATGTGTCATCATTCTGACATCCTAATTGATTCGCAACCCAGTTAAAGCACTCCCAGATAATCAGGATCTACTGTACGACAGTAGGTAGTTCAATTCAGAAAAATTAAAAAATAATTTCTTAAATTAATAAATATCAGAAGTCTGACTTGGAATAAACTCGGTGGCTAGTGAAATGCAGACCACTGGCTACTAACATTTATTATCAAGTTAATGTCCTAAAAGTCAATTTCATGTTGGATTTTTAAATTATGAATTTAATAGAACTACGATATATATTCCAATTCGTAAATAGACCATTTTGTCACATTATCAAACTGTAATTCAATTCAAAAAGTTAAGAAGAATAAAAAAAGTTTCTCACTATAAAAAAAATTAAAAAACAACAAAAGCAATAAAAAGTATAAAAATTCAATGTTAATTTGACCTAAATTGTCAATAATTAGGTTAGCAATTATGTTTTTAAATTCTTAATAGGTTATTGTGAGATCACTTTACAGCACTTCTAAAAAAATTCATTCTTTATAATTTTACTACCAAAATTGCATCATCTTTTCATTATCTGTTTTTTATATATATTATGTATATATACCCCACTATTTTCCGGTTCTGTCCGTTGCCCTTGGGGTCTAGGCGGTAATTTATTTCTAAAATAAAATATAAAAAAAGCATTAATTTACAAATAAGAAAACAGCTGTACACACAAATATTCATATTTTCAACCTAGGATCCTCTTGTTTTGTATTTCCTCTTCCGTAAATTGGTGTTACTTTATCCTTACTTATTCCTGCCTTACAAACAGGGCAAACTTGTCTATTAGGCCGTGTCTCCAACCATTGATACAAACAAGGCCAACTAGATTAAAAATTTGAGAAAAAAATAAAATTAACGAAAAACACTTAAATTAAATAAAAATTGATTTTTACCAGAATAAATGTCCACAATAACTAACAACTGCATCTCTTGCAATATCTAAACAGATGTTACACTCGTAAGCACCTTCTTCAGTCTCTTTTTTTGTATCTTCATTTCCTCCAGTAGCTCCATCAGGATTTTCCTGTGTATCGCTTGAGTCTTCTCTGATCGTAGCCATGTTTAGCATTCAACCCGATCGGTTATCACATTCATATTTTTTTTTCCACTTTTGTATTCTCTTTTTATAGAAAAATTTTTCCTACTCATCGGTCCGTTTTAAATGGACACGAGTGGATTATATCTATCATCAATAATATGACTTTAAAATTTTCTAACTTATCACACAATTCACACACGTCAGGCAGGAAGTTAATGGGAATGATGCGTCTTTCCGGTTTTGCTTATTTCCGTTGTCCGGATTAATGGCGCTCTTTTTTTTTAATTAAAAAATTGACTCAAATAGTTTTATTAATTTCTGAATTTCTGAATTTCTACTTTAATTGTAATATTAATTTTTGCAAATTAATTTTACTTTATATTACTTTATAAATGATAATCGAAGCTAAAAAATTAAATGATGAAATAAACTAAAATATTTATTATCTGTGAACTTAACATTTGTTTATTGCACGACATTTACATTAATTACTAACTAATAAATGATTCTGTACAAGGTTTAACATATATTTCCTCAAAAATTAACTTTAAATTTTCTTCATATACCGTAGAAACATCATTTGCTTTCCTAATCTGTGAAGAATTAAATTTGTTAAATGAGATTTTTTAAAAATGATAAAATGAAAATCACGTTTACTGCAGAAAATTCGGAATCTGGGGGATTCATGTCATTTAATGAAAGATCTAAGTAACATAAATGAAACCAGACAATATCTGGTTCAATATTAGATGATAATTTGATGGCTTCAAGTGCTGCCTAAAATAAAAGAAAATAATAATAATAATATAAAATTTAATTAATTATTGAATAAAATACCTCTTGTAAAACTTTTGGTTGTTGATTATTTAAATACAGTAGGCAAACTTCAATAAAAGAATCTATATATTTTATATCAGCTTTCATCTTCAAGAAAAAAGAAAATAAAAGGTTGTGAAATAATAAAAATCAATCAAGTTTTTTTTTCTGATGCATACTTTTAAAATCAATTTTCCACAAGTACTAAAAATCTCTAGCTGTAATTTGTAAGCTGCAGTAAAGGTATAAGCAGAACTTAATTTTCCTTCACTTATTTCTGCTTGAGAATTAAGAAATTGTAAAAGTTTAGGCCAAACGTGATCTAAAGTTCTTTTCTTAATGAAATCAGTGCACACTTCAGCCATTGTGTTTAAAACTTCACAGGTCTGTATAATTATTATTAGTTATAAGTAAATTTTTAAAAATGTATAATTCCAATGCATGTACCTTTTTAACAATAATCAAATTTTCGTCAGAAAATTTCAATTTGAATGAAGGCCAAATTTGATGCACCAATGGAAGTAAATCATCTTAAAATATATTCATTAACTAAAATTATAAATTGTACTATTAAAATAATAAAATATTATATTACCAGTCCAATCTTTAAGTACTAAAATACACTTCTTAATTGTATCTAAAACTAATAGAGTGAAATTAAATTGTTTTCTTGATAACAAGTGTGAACATCTTTGCATAGTTTCAATTGTAAATTTAACAAAATTTGGTTTTAGTTTCTTTGTTTCATCATTATCATCTTCTTCTTCTTGTTGTTTCTGTAATTCTTCATGTTTGTCAAGGGAATTAAAATCCATATTTTCACCTCTTGACGTTAACTTTAACTGATGATATTCAGTAAAATAATCAAATAAGCATTTATCTTTTAATTGTTTAGTTTGAGATGAGTTTTCATTCTAAAAAAATTTAAGTCATTCTTTATCATCCATAATAATAGTAAAGATCAAACCACGTTATTACAAACAAATTATTGAGAACAAAATTTTTATTTACTGTGGAGTTCATATTAAAGAGGTTTGACCAGTTGTTTAAAATTCATTACTTGTTTTTCTTCCGGAAACCAAACTAAAAATAACGTCATTAAAGTGTTTAAAACCTGAATAAACGGTTCTGAAGTTTGGTGGTAAAAATTATCCAGTCCATTAAGTAACTAAAATTACAAAAACAAACAAAATTAGTAAGAAACCACACATAATTCCGTACTTTCTAAAGTACCTGTTCTATCGAATTTTCTAATAAATCTAAAATATCTGGTCCAGAATTCAAAAAAATCACTTGCAAAACTGTAATTGCTTCAGGATAACGCTCAATATGTTGTAATTTCATAGTGAGAGAGTTGAGCAAATAATCTGAATTTTTATAAATTAAATCTGCAATTGAACTATAAATTAAACAAAATTAATTATTTTTTAAATTTAATATGCAATTCCTGTAATCTCTATAATTACCTGCAACCAACACTCAAACTGATCATACTAGCACAGTAAGAACTAGAATGAGAAATAACGGACAAATCATTCCCCATTTTTTCTAACACAGGATACAAGACGATCATTAAAAGCAGTTCAAATTCATTTTTTAAAATCTAAAAATTCAGAATAAACAATTAAATTATCAATTAAATTTATCTAAAATAATATTTATTACCTGTGAAAAACTAGCAATTGATTCCAAAATAAGACAAATCAGCCAAACATTATCATGAATCTGTTGATGTGTTTTCTGTTCAGTTTTTACCATCATTAAAGAATTTGTTTTCGAAACATCACAATACCAAACAGATGGTTCTAAATATTCATCTAATAGCAATTTAATAATATCAATCAAATCGGTATTATTTAATCTTTTGTAAGTAAAACTTTTAGGAAACATTGAATCAAATATTTCCATATTTTCCAACTCCAAATTAATGCCGGCAGCACCGAGTAATAATTCCTTGATTATAAGCACTGACTGACATTTATAAACATTAGAATTATGAAATAAATCTAAGCAATGATCGACCAGTAAATGCAAATCACCTAACAATAAAAAATAAAAAGAATTCATCATTATTTCCAATTATTTTATTTTTGATTAAATAAAATAAAAATCGTATTATTACCGTATTTTCCTAATAAACGACAAAGGAGAGTCAAAGATGAATAAACTCTTTCATCTCTAAAATGTTTAAAAATCTTTTTAGTAGGTTTCGTATTGAAATCGGCCAAATTATTCACGCAATTTTTTTCAACTAATAATTGTACATTGCTATGATCAAGTTCAGCTAATTGCATCATTGCTTGTCCCAAACGAATTAATTGGGGATGAGATAAGAGAAAACCATCCATATTTTCATTTATCAACACTTAAAATAAAAACATATTTAGAATTTTTTTTTTAAAATAAACAATTTTTTATACCTAAAATTCGAATATATCCAATTAAAAGTTGTAAAGTTGATAGTTTTTTAGCATCGTCAGACATGCGAAAAATTCGTGGTAATTTGGTGATTAAATTATGAATATTTTCTTCAATTAAATCAACTATCGGTCGCATATTTTGAAGTTTCATCCCACTTTGAACCAACAATTCGCCACTGCGTTTTGATACGTTTGTTCGTTCATCAACTGATAAGGTAATTAATACTTCTAGTAATGGTCCCGCACACTTAAAAAGCGACCTAAGGAAATTTATTATATATGTAAAACAATAAAGCAATGATTTGATTTTCAATCATCTTAATATTGAACTTTACTTACCGGTTACAATTAATTAATAGCATTCCAGCCCAATTAGCTAATGCTAATCGCACACGCCAATCAGAATGAGACACTAATTCTATAATTTTATCGATTAAAATACTTAATTTCTCTGATGTGTCTTTAACCCATTCATCATCTCGTGTGATCATTGATAATTTTGCTCTTCCAAATTTTTCATCTATAGAGAATTATATATAAAAAAATAAAAACAATTTAAAAGATTAAAATTAAATAATAATATAAATTAAAGACCTGAAGAAATTTTCTTTTCATGCTTTTTCGATAATTCTAAATTTGAATCTCCTAAGACTAAACATACAACATCAGCCCATGCTTTTAATGATACAGTTGTAACACCCTAAAAATATAATCAACAAAATTATTTCATTAAAATTTTATATTTTTATTATTATTATTTGTACTATTATTAATATTAGCTTACATGGCCTTGTGTTATGATGCCTGTAATAATTCTAGCAAGCGAAATTGAAATTCCAGGTAAAAAAGATGCAAATGCTTGTGAAGCAATTGTTTTTAAATAATCTTTCTTATCTGTACAGCAACTGAGATGATGTAAACATTCAATAGATTTAATCCTTAGTTGTTTATTTGTTTCATTTTCAGCTAAACGAAGAAACACAAACACTAAATGTCCCAATTGAGCAAGACTTTGACTGTAAAATCGTTTTAGAACTCTAAAGTAAAAGATTATAAATAAATAATTTATATATTTTTAATAAATAATTTGGAAGTAAATTTACTCAATTGTTGAACTTTTAAATATTGTTAACTGGCACTTGACAACTTCAGTTTTCAATTCTTCACTAACATTAGAAACTAAAAAATAAATTCGATATAAAAACAAATTTAATTAAATTTAATATTTTTAAAGATTATTTACTATTATCATACTTTGTCCATTGTTTTTAGGATGGCTGATTAAAATAATAATAACAGTGGAAATGTTTTCAAGTAATTCGAATTTTGTTATTGAAGTTTGGTTCAATAGTTCCGTAATAGTCGTTACGACACATTGAATAAGGTCATCATTTCTACATAAAAATTGAAAAAAGAAATTAACATAAATAAAAATCAATGTGTGACAATAATTTTTTTTTATAAATTACTTGCTAGTTGACTTCAAAATAAGTTGTAAGGGAAATAAAATATATTCTTGAAAATCTTGTAGACAATTCCTATTTACAAGACTTAATGTGTCTCTTAGAATATTTACATTTTCTTTATTAATTTCATTCGTTAATTTAACACAAACGGGTCGTAAAATTGCAAATGCCTCAGAATTATCCATAAGGAAAAATTTTACCAAGTTAATCAAAACTTCATTTTTAAAAAGTGATAGAGCGCAGCCATTTTGTTTGATGGCGGTAAACTTTATTATTTTAATTATAATTATTTTAATTATAATTGTAATTACATAAAGTATTGAAAGATTAAATAATTTTTTATTACTTTTTTGCACATTATATTTTAATTTAGCAGTAAAATTAAGAATAAGTATTCGAATTGCGCCATCTGACGAGCATTAAATGCAATGCGCCCGCAACGAAAGCGTACAAAATTTCTCAATCGTCAACAACCATATAAATAATTTTATGTTTCTTTATCAACAAGAGTTGGATTAATTATGTCGAACAATAGGTATCTATTAATAAGTAGATTATTCAATAACAATGAAATAATATTTAATAAATTTGTATTGCAGACCTCATCATCATCATCCTCAACTTCACCATGGTACAGTATTGCAAAACAGATAAAAGTTTTATAGAAATAAAATTGCGAACATTTAATTTAAAACTTAGGAAACATTCCTCCGATACAAAGTCATGCTACAAACTACACATATCCGATGATGCCACATCCCGGAGTTCCAACTCAACACATTCCTGGCATGTATACTCAGGTATTTGATTAGTTTCAATCAATATTAATATAAATATTAATAATTTATTTAATGTAGGTTGGTGTGAATCGAATGTCTATACCTCAAACTGTACCCCAAACAGTGTATTGCTATAATCAACAACCTCAAATGAATGAAGTGCAAATGAAAATGCAAATTCGAGAACATAATTATCACATTCAGCAACAACGTTTACGATCATTTAATGCATCATCGAGTCAGAAACGTGTAAATCCTGATGATTTAATACAGAGCATGTTTGGCAAACCAACAATAACAGAGAAAAATAATCAACGTACACTCGCAAACTCTCAACAAGCAACTCCACAGGTTTCTGCAAATCCTGTACCACAAACGGAAATTATTCCGAAAGCAATAAGTCAACAAGAACAAGTTACTGCTTCATCGAAAATAGTCCCACAAAATGTTTCCGTTCAGCAGTTACCTGAAAATAATAAAAAAAGTAAGTATAAAATTGTAGATTTTTTTGTGCAGAAAAACAAAATTAACATTTTTAATTTTTGTGTGAAAACAAGTAAAAAATCATTTAATAATTTGATTTTATTTATTTTGTTTTGTTAGAATTGGAAGACATGTTGTTGGAGTGTTCTGATCTAATGAGGCCAGGAAAAGCACATAGTTTTCCAACAAAACCTTCTACTAAAGAGAGGACTTCTTCTCAACGAAAAACATCAACAGAAGGGGGACAAACAAGTATATTAATAATTTTTTTTAATATTAAAACCAAGATTAATTTGTATCAAAGTGTATTTGACAACAAAAGCAACAATTCTGTATATTAATTTATTATTATTTTTTTAGGATTTCCAAATTGGTGTTTCAGTGAAAACCAAATTCCAGATTTGTATCAAAGAATTCAACAAGCAGTAACTAATGATAATATCATAGAAACGAATTTACTCTACCCGATTCTCTTGTCATCGGGACTTAATCGAGATGTTCTAGGCCATATTTGGAGTTTAGTAAACCAAACAACACCAGGTCAACTTCTCACACATGAATTATATGCAGCACTAACATTAATTGCATTAGCACAGGTGATGAAATAATTACGAAAATATACTTATTTATTCTTTTTACTAATAATGACATTATATATTACACAGAATGGGTATAAATTTACTAGTTTAGATATTCTGCATCCCTTAGCTAGGCCTTTAGTACCGTATTTAAAGGAAGTAATGGTTCAATCAAGCTCAGCAACTTTATCAGAAACTAAAGATTTCACAACCATAGATGTAAACACAAAACCTGACACTTTAGGTGATGGTTTTTGTTATTTATTTCTAAATTTTATTCAATAAACATTGATGAATTTTTAATAGATGATAACCAAGAAGAATTCACAGAGTTTTTAGGATTCGCACCAACAGTGCAACCGCCTTCACTTGGCAGCTCAGCTGTCGGTAATCGATTGGCCAATTACAATGTTGGTTTGAGTCCACCAGCTAAAGAAAAAGGTTATTTATTGATAACCAAAGTCACTTTAATCTGAAAAATTAAATGTTTAAAATTTTTTTCTTTTAATTTCAGCTCAACCAAAAGAGGCACTGACAACCAACAAAGAAATGCATGAATTTACTGATTTTCACAAAGCTGCTGGTGATGGTCTCACAGTTACTCCACTATCTGAAATTTCTACTGAAAAACCAACTGAAATATCTACTGTAGATAAATTAAATGAAGATAAATATAGCATATTTAGAGAATTAGATAGAGAGAGACACAATAGTGGGTCTTCCGATAAAACTGACGATGAATTTGGAGACTTTCTTAGCGGAACCGAAACGAAAATTGAAGAAACAATTACCACTTCACCAGTAATGATATCTGCTCAAGATCCACTGAAGTCTGTTTCTAATCCTCATCAAAATATTAGACCGTTTAGTTTAAAACCAGTTGGTGAAAAGTCAGTAGATTCATTCATTCAAACATCATTGACACAATTTCAAATGACATCATTCGATGATCGTCATTTAGTAATAACTAAATCGACACCACAAGATGATTTTGAATTTGGTGACTTTGTAAGTCCTGATGGCAATTCTTTGGGTCAACTTGTGATTAAAGACACTGGGTCAGCAGAAAGTCAATCAGTTTCTAGTTTGGAATTGGGTCCGGTTGATGCGGTAATTGCTGGCAATGATAATGCGTCGTTACGTAGTCTCGAATTCAAAGCAACATTCCCTGATGATGAATATGGTGATTTACAGTGCAATGCTGATGGTTTATCCGTCTCTCAACCAAAAGGTAATTTTAGATTTTATTTAATAAAAGTTTATTTTCTGAAAACTAAAATAAAAACTATTATATTTTTATTTTTGCTAGAAATGATTAATAACTCTACACCTTGTACCATTTTGGATGATCCTTATCGATTTGTTAATAGTAATACGCAATCGGTATAATTTCAATTACGATTTCTGTGATTAAACGTCACTGCATTTATTTCAAATTCACTTTTGCAATTTTGTAGATCAGTTAATAAGAAGTTGCGTTTAAACATGGAAATCGGTTTATTATAATTGCCATGTATCTTAATGTTTTTAATTTTGATAACTATTTTAGGATTTAGAAAGGAATGCACAAGAGTGGGAACGGTGTTTGGAAAGTTGTTATGAACTTATTGAAGGAGCTAATTGTATTTTAAGCGATATGACATCGGAGTCTGTATGTGATGAAGTGCTTTGTTCAGATGAAGGAATTAATTACTTAAGAAGTAAATCTAAAACTTATCATTTAACACTATAAATTGATATTTCTCGATTGTTTTCGTGTCTTAAAATTTATTACGATTTATTTACGAAAAATTCGCAAAATAGTTACTAAATTGCAACAGATTTAAATCAAATATTTTTTAATTTCAGGTATTATTGAAATTTATCTTATTACAGCCAGATTACAGCATTCAATTAAAAATTCTGGTGAGAAATTTGCCTTTTATAACCCAAAATTTAATTTACCAATTTAAAACTATTTTGCTCATGTAAATTCAATTTCCTTTTTCTAGGCTTAGCCAATGACTCTCTTAACAAACTACTTCATGATATAAACACATCATGGACCAATCTTTCTTCATTTATTTCCAAATCCAATTTAATGGTAACTAACTTAAAATTTTTTTTGGATTATTACTTTTAAACATGTGTTTTCAAGGTTATGTTATTACTTTGATTATGGCTTTTACCACATGTATTTTTACATGTGGTAAAAGCCATAATCAAAGTAATAACTTAAAATTACTTTTAAATTTATTTAAAAGATAATTATATCTTTTCTATTGGTAGCCAAGAGAAGAAATTTACGAGTCCACTGACGGAACCTTAAACTCCAATGAACAAAACAATGTGCAAGTCTGTGGTGTGTGCTTGTTAAGTATCAGTACATCGGATAAAACTAACACCATCCACAGCTTCGAATTCAGTGGACGCTTATACCACGCATCTTGTGCAAACTTTTGGGTTAATTGTGTAAATTCTCTCTTACCAGCACTGACACGACAGCAGCAATTATTATATTAAAAAAGGCAACAAATTATGTATTAACAAATTACAACCAGTAATCTATTTTCGTTTGTGAAATATTGAAATTTGTATACAAAAAAGAAAACTACAATAAAACGATGAAAATTAATTACATTTTTTTACCGTCATAATTAAACATTACATGAAAAATGGACAAAATTGCTGAAATTATACGAACAAAAATTAATCAAGGATCAAAATTTCATCCTTTATCAAATGAAACGATGAAGTGTCCACCGTGCAATAATTGATTGGTTAAAAATGTTGAGGGATGATTTAGTACGGTCTTGGACGTTTATCTCCGCGATCACTATAATTAGATAAAAAAATCAAGTTTTTAATAACTTTCTAAAACAAAAAGTAAATAAACTCATTACCCTCCTCCTCGCATAGGTCCTCCCATTCCTCGACCACGACCGCCGCCTCTTCCCATTCCCATTCCACCACCTCTTCCACCACGGCCACCTCTGTCACCACCTCGTCCTCCTCTCATTCCACCACGGCCTCCACGTTCTCCACCTGATTAAAATAATTATTTTAATTCATTTAGATAATAAATGCAGTAAAATGTAAATTTTTACCACCACCGCCGCCGCCGCCTCCTCCTCCACCACCACCTCCTCCTCCTCCTCCTCCGCCGCCGCCTCCACCAGCACCCTCAGGTTTCGGTGCACTACATCTATTACACGATCCTCGCCATGCGAAATTGTTGTTTCCGCAACTGGGGTTGGGGCACTTCCAATCACCGTCACGACCACCAGGAGGTCCACCGTGACCACCACCACCTCCACCTCCTCGACTTAAAAACCCTAAAGAATTTAAAATACAATTAATTGTTGGTTTTTTTTTTTTTAGTAAAATTGCCAAATAAAATTTTAGTTTAAATATTTCAAAGAAATTATTGACTGAATCATAAAATCAATGAAAAAATTGTTATAATGTTTATACCTCCGCCACGTCCGCCTCCCATTCCACCGCCTGCTCCCATACTTGATTTCTTAACAGCCAATTCAACCTTTATTTTCTTGCCCATGAATTCCTTTCCTACAAATTTCAAAAAATATCAGTAACAGCAAAATAAAAATTTGTAATTTTCCAGGGTTGGCCATTGCTACCTAGCGCTGCTATATTTTAAAGCAAATTTTTACTGTTGTGAAGTAACGATTGTAACATTTTTTATCCATTGATAGCGATAGTGATACTGCTATTAATTTTTGATAGAAGAGCCAACCCTGTAATTTTCACATTAATTGAATAAGAAATTTACCATTAAACCATTCAATAGCTGATGTTGCTGTTGGAGGATCGTCGAATGTGACTGTTGCTTCGCCTTTCGGTTTGCCAGTCATTTTATCCTTGTAAATCCAGATTTTATGTTTTCCGGTCTTCTTATCAATCTACACAAAATAAAAAGAATTAAATCAACCCAAATGTTATTTCTAACCAACCTCTTATTTTACTTTTACGATGCCAATTTGACCAAAAAATTGAGATAAGTCTATCTCAGTTACTTCTTCCCCAAGTCCAGACACGAAAATTGTATCCTCTTGAACTTCTCCATCTTTCATCTTATCCATGAATCCTCCACCCCCGCCTCCTCCTCGTCCTCCACCGAATCCGCCACGGCCTCCTACGTAAGAAAACATCTGTTAGAAAAGTAGTACTTTTTTCATGTCGATTTCACGGTGTAAAACATTTAATTAATTTTCAAGACTTCATTAAGAATTTTTTTTTTAATTATTAAAATTTTTATGTCTCTAACTCGTCGATGTTTATTTTTAAATAGTGTGAAAATTACTTTAACAACTGTTTCTAATTGATTTTGACCAAGTTGATGCATGTTTGTGTTTACAACTTCCAGTTATCAAAAATAAAAAATTTAACCCATTTTTTTTTCGTCTTACTGAACCAACCAAACCAAATTTGCATGTAGTAACTATTGAAACGAACTACACCAAGTAACCTAAGTCATTTAGCTTCATTTCTCAACTAATTCTGCTATTTTTAAACGAAGTAATACTTCAATTTTCATACTTTTCGTTTACCCAAGTACCAATTTCCCTCCTTAAATATAAAAAATTCTATAAACGAATCCAAATCCTATATAAATTAAAATAATTCAGCGATGTCATTGAAAAAATAACTGACATTGTGTGTTGATCCACAGATCTGTTGTCTTAAAAACACATGCACAAATTTATTTGAATACTCGTCAATTATCTTGTATACAAAAACCTCCGTATAAATTCCAACGTAAACTCAAATGAACAACCAACTTAAAATTTGTAATAACAATGCTGAGAGATGTTTTCAACCTTCACTTTCAAATTAAACCCACTTAAATAGCAGCTGACTTTACCAAGAGCATTATCATTCCCTTATTATTATTACGGATAATTTTTCAACTCAATCACCTGTAGTCAGAATAATTTCAATTTTTAATCGATACTCAGTACCGACATTTTAACGTTATTTTTATAGTAAATTCTTATCGCAAACATACTTTCAATTGCGCTTTTAAAACCTTTACGATAGATGACCCACTGGACACATTCGTTCAATGTAGATACCTTAATCTAAACAGGCTAAACTTCATGTATTTAGCCGCAATCATTTCTTTTCTTCAAACAATTATGTAGATGCGGCTTTAAAAATAATACTGACTTAAAATCTGTTCTATACTTTGTCCAACAAACAAATGCAATTTCACTTCTACAACGCATTAAGAAACAAATAACAATTGTGAGCAACTGATTTTACTTAAGTTGTCATGTCATCAACCAATCTTGGTAGTGTATTAAACTAGAACCATCTTAATGTCAATAACCACCAGGTAGACATAGTTAATAGTTCAGTAATCTAAAACACACATTTGTGCATCTAATAAGCAAAATAACAATTTTCTTTAACATTGTAACAGTACACAAGATACAATTCTGTAATTAAACACACTAAGAAATTTTTCTCATCCATATTGGAAATTCGAGATATAACATTCTAAAGAATATTTACCGTTCACTTGTTATGTATTCCGTGTAGAATCACAGTAATTCCTCGTTTACGCATTTTCACTTTAATGCCAGTTGAAAAAAAATCTTATTTACGTGTCTATAAACTGACATTTCCCAATATACAAACTTCTTCCCAAATTAGTATTTCAACTATATATTTTTAAAAACTAATTTAGACTATTTTGCCTAAACATGGTTTGTCACCACAGTTCATCTAACCCATAGGTGTCATCTAATTTTTAAATTTTTACTTTGCCAATAAAATCCATCTGTGATCTACTTTTTTCAGAAATTTGGGTCTAAGAGAATTTTCCTGAAAAGAAACAGTTCTGATGACGATCTTAGGGAGATGATTGAAGCAATAGGAGTCAACACATGTGAATTAAGCCAAAATCAATTAAAAAAAAGTTAATTTAAAAGAATTTGAGCACAATACACCTATCCCCCGATTTACACGATACTTGTTTTACACGATTTCGGTTTTACACGGTTGATAAATTAACGAATTTCAAAAAACTGATAAAAATGTATATTCAGCTGCATTTTACAGGCTTTTTCACTTTGAGTCATTTTTGAATCTCATTCCTTTGGTAGCACCGGATCTGAGATCTTCTCTTATTCATCAACCATTGAACCAGAATCGCATCAAGAACTATCAAGTGATGAAAGCAACATCATACCAATCAGGAAGAAAAGACTGATAGTTCATGAAAGTGATGACAGTAATTAAACTTATTATTATTTTTATGTTTTTCAAGATGTCTTAATTTTGTTTTACATAAATAAGTGACTGAATTATGCACATTTTAATGTTTTTTTTTTCGTTTTACACGGTTTTACATAGCAAAATCCAAGATTTCGATTTACACGGCTTTGTGTGAAACCTATCTTCAGTGTAAATTGAGGGATAGGTGTATTTAAACCTTGATACTTTTTATGGATTTAAAGACATTAATTATTATCGAATTAAATAAGTCCATTAAAATTCGGTAAAATCAGTTGTTCTTCAATGCAACATTTCTGCTTGTTTAACTTCTGTTAAAAGCATTTGTAAAAATTTGTTATTGGCGATCGACTATATCATTGTGATCAACGTTAGACACCCCTGATGTAACCTAACCAATAACATGTCAACCAATTGATGTTGTAAGAAATTAACAAACACATTAGCCATTATCTTCCATTTATATCCTCAATGTTTGTTTTATGTTTACTGTTCCTTTTTTAATAATCATTCTGTGCTTGTTTTAATTTTTAATAACTCCATTGCCTAGAGTTAAACCGTGGTTTCCGTTCAAACATATTCCTTCTTGTTTAACTTCTCAAGCTCATAGCTTTTTAATTCTGTTTATATCAATTTTATTGTTCTTTATGTATAAAAATTCCATACTCAAACAAAAATTTTGAGTAAAATTAAAATTGTTATTTGAAACAATCCATAGAAACTCACCAACAATTTTATTTCACAAACACTAATTGATTCATTTGTTTTAAATAACCCAATTGTTACTGTTTGTATTCAATAACCTTCCCATAATTAATTTACGATCTACTGTCATCTTGTTATCCACAATAACGACGCTTGCATTTAGTTTCAATCAGTTCTCTAGGAAAACTGACTTCAAACTAGTTTAATCATTACTAAATTCACTCGAAAGAAAATGATATTTTTTATTTTTTAGATTTCAATTTTTAAAACATGTAGTTGCCAAATAGGCCCTCACATAACAGGATTTCGAATTAAGAAATCCCCATACAAGACAGCATTCAAGGTTGTTTAGCAGTGATGAAAAAGAAAACATTTTGTAATAAAAATTAACATCTAATACTTTCCATCAATTATCGATAGTTTTACCAAACATCTCTCTTAGTTTATTTTTGTAACCTAACCTTTTTTTTGGTACTAGTGCATAGTTTCATATAACACGAAATCGCATAACAATATTTTAGGGAACCTAATAACCATGTTATACGAGTTAACCCAGTTTTTTGTATTGTCCTGAACAACACAATTTCACATTATCTAGGAACCTAACTACCATGATATATCGCAATGACCCAGATAGACATCAAACTAAATTAATTAAAATTTGAATACTTAAGTCAAATCTGTGTTCCCTATATAATTCACACTTTCTCCAATGCAATGTATTTTCTAACCTGTTACCTCAGTGATGCATCAAATGAGCAACTTGATATCATCATTGTATTCAATATTACACAACACCAAAAAGATTTTGGCCACCAGAAAGTAAACTATACTCTCCATGATAAGTTCTGCATTTTTTTCGAAGTTCTATTGGTTTGGGTTTATTTTAATCAGCTGAACAATTGCATTTAGCACAAATAACACATTATATCAAAACAGAAAATCTAAAAAATACTAAACTCAGAATCAGCAGCTCTATTTCTCTTCTCCTTTACTACCTTAATAACTTGTCGCTTAAATCAAGTGGTACAGGATCTGCATTTTGACATTTTTACATGGTCATTCAATTATTTAGGCATTTATATAGTAAGTCATAATTCACTTCGCGTCGTTTCAGTTTGCATTGCATTTTTTGAAAGGCATTTATAATGAAAAGCTAGAATATATTGTATTTTCACATATGTATCCTGTAAGCTGTACAATACTTTACAAATTCCATACTCCCTTCGTAGGGTGTATGCTTGCATTATCTACAATACATCTTTCTAAAGTTTAATTTCGGACTCCTCTGTTCATATATTGCCCAAAAACCAATAAAAACTTTTATCACTCATTAAAGTTATCAATGATCACACCTTCATCTACATTATAAATTTCATCACTTGATTCAACATTTTGCTGTCCATTGTATATATATATGTGCAGATTGTATGCGTGAAAATAATGTTCCTAATTAGAGATGTGTGCCAACTCAGCTTAGCCTGCACATTAGCCACTACCAGGATTTTGCTGTTACTGCTAGCTGCTGCCAAATTTATTGTGACTGCAGTTAGCTAAAATGGTAACAATAACTGCATTCAATTTAGTTAAGCAAAACTTAAAAGTTGGCTTAAATGACTAAAGCTAAGTCAGATAAGACAAAAAAGATGCTTACCATTGAATGCTCTTAAATGCCTCTGATCTATTTTTTAGCTGCTATTTTGTGATAATTAAAATGAAAAATTGTTGTACTCAAGCATAAGCAATCACTTTTAATAAAATACTTTTAGACAAATAAGTAAGGAAATGTGGCTTAAAATTAAGTCAAATAAGTCAATAGGTGCATTCAATTTATTTAAGAAAAACTTTGAACACACCTGATGTTTTTCTTTTAATAAGTGATAAAAAATAGTTTAAGCCTAGAAGGGTCTTCAACTATTTTTTTATCGCATCTAGCTTACAACTTTTAACTTAAAAGTGTCCACTAAATTTTTTTTGTGGAAAATCAAAAAATTCAGGCTTATTTGGATAGCTAAGCTGCCAGCCACTGCCTTAAGAGAAAATTTTCAGCTAGCTATCAGCTGGCAGAAATAGCTCTGCACACATCTCTGTTCCGAATATAAAACTTGTAGCAGAGATAAAATGAAAAGAATTCCCACTTAAATCACACTATTGAATAATGAAACCAATACAAATTCATGTTGTTTTTAGATGTATCCCAAAATCTTTTTTTAAAAAAATCTACCCATAAGGAAGTACTTGAAATAGCATTTAACTGCATTCGCTAGACCAATCCAGAATCTGATTTATCTAATTTAACTTCTTAATAAATTGAAATACATAAGAATTCGTGTAAATTTAAGATTGATTTGAATCACCTATCTTAAATAGTCAAGTAAGATGTAATTACCTAACATCCTATTATCAAAAACTACACTTTTTCTTATTTCTCGGAATTTTTCTATGAATATATAAATTTTAAAATTTTAAAACCAAATAAAAGTTTTAGTAACTAAATCTTTAAGTGCTTTTTATAAAAAAAATTTGAAAAGCAAAGAATAATAGTCACGATAAAATTAAAATAATAATAATAATAATAATAATAATATAATAATAATAATAATAAATTAAATCAAATGAGAGCACCTGTATACCAGGTACTGTTACCTTTGTTGTAACCACCCCTTCCACCTTGGCCTTGGTTACTAAAATTGAAGTAAAACCACAACTCAGTTAGATTCGGACAGCAACTTTTCTTTCAGTCTGCAGTGTGTGAGTTCAATCAGTTGACTTTTCACACAGCCAGACAAAAACAAAGTAAAATTAAAATTATAAATAAAATTCAAATAACCCTAGGAACACCACATTTACTTGCAAACTCAACCAAATTAAATATTAAAAACAAATCAATAAATCCTGAATCGCCTTAATTTAACCGTCAGCCATTGATATTTTGGCACATTCTACACTTGTTACACCCTAAAGTTATATTTACAGGGGACATAATATTACAGATTTTGATTTCTATTGTCGAACATTAAGCAAATCAAGGCGAAACAGTGAAATGAAAATTTAAATTTAACTACCAACTCTACGTCTCTATCATCCATTTTGGGTGTTCCACGGATTAAAATATAAATTAATTTTATCTATAAACAATAAACATAAAATTAAAATATAAATAATAATTTTAAAAATATTAATCTGGCTTTGTGATTAACTTTTTGATCACTCACAACACATCTTGACACTTCAATTTCTTCTCTGTAAATACCTGTAAACTTGCTAATGACATGGCTAAAGCCATAACCATATTTAAAAAGTCACATTTAAACATTACATACATGTTAAACCATTAAATTTTAACTATTCAATTACCAAATACTAAAAATAAACATTTTTTTCTTTACAATTATTTTTTAAATTAAGTTATATAATAATTTTCAAGAACTCATTTTTTATCATTTATATAAAAAAAATTTAAATAGATTTTTTAACCATTTAACATCTATAAAACTCTTTATAATAATTCCCATTATACAAATTTTGTAAACCATTAACAACTTTTTTATCACTAACCATTATACAAGTTAAAAATTCATTTTTTGTTTAATTTTTAAATAAACCCCATTTATTTGTAATTTTAAAACTTAAAAATTAACAAAACTCACCCAAATCCTCCTCTTCCACCGCCTCCACTTCTATCACTTCCTGGCCCTCCGAAACTTCCTGGGCCTAAATAAAAGAACAAGTAGAAAAAAAAAACCTTCTAGGTACCATCAAAGCAAGCAAGTAATTTCAAACAAGTCATACACTTCATTTTGTAGTACCCTCAGTGCACGAGGAAAGTTTTCGTTAAAAGAAAACACGTATTCTCTCAACAAAAAACTTGAAAATAATTTAATTCTCTACCATAATATAAATTAATAAAAAAAAAAAAAACCAATCCTACTAAATATTAAAAGTGAATAAAATTCACATTGGTCAAACTCCTCCAAGCGCACTGTATTTATTTTCCCACCCATGGTTCACAAACAGCGGAGTTTACCGTTATTCGTTGGGAGCCGCCATTTTTGTGATGCGCAACCTTTGTTTTTAGAACCGAAAAAATATCATTTCTTATTTCTAAAATGAAATTAATTTTTACTATTTATCGTAAAACCTTAGTTCACACTTAATATTACTAATCCAAACAATTTCACATTTTTATTTTACCATGTTTAAGATTAATAGAATCTTGAAATCTAACATCAAATATTTGAACCAGAAATATTTTAAACATTTTTCAAATAGGCAAAACGTTCTTATATTCGTATCTTACAATCAAGTTTCTATTAATCTTTATATACTTCTATTTACCACAAATAATTACATAACCTTTATAAACTGCTATTAAAGCTACCTTGTATTATTTGTTTTTGTAATTAAAACGAACTGAAAGTTCTGTTCCGGTTCATTTTATCACAAAAATCTGTTACGTGATGGATTTTTTAGCTTTATAAATTCATTCCACGAATATTATTCGAATTTAGAATTAGTTATTTTAAAATTTTCTTACACATCACAAAAAAATCCACCATTCTTTTAAACACAATTTCTTACTTACCACCACACTTTTTGTATACCAAGTTGCACATTTTACCGCAGTGTGAACCAAATCCCAAAAACATTCGTATGCAAATTTCAATAAATTACAAACATTTGCAAACATTTCAAGTTGAATAAATGTCTGCAAAACTCTTAATTCCAAAATAAACCAATCAAAATAAAAATTTAAAATCTTAGTACATAATTTCAATAAAACGATCAATTAAATAAAAAAAAGCATACGAATCATCCCCACTAAACCTATTAAGCAAACAAAACAATAAAATAAAAAAATTAATCCTATCATTACCCAACATCAGATACCAAAACACTAAACCGATTTGGAAGCGACACCAAACCAAATACGTAATTCTCTTTACACCAACCAACATTTTTAATTCAAAATGACTCAAAATAGAGCAAATAAAAACTTTCCTCGATGCACCAAACGGTCCAATATTTTTTTTTAATTCTTTAAATTATCTTTTTTGTATATTTACAGTACCTTGGCCCGTGAACCCTCCACGACTCAAAGGAGGTGGTTGGCCGTAACCACCAGGACCCGGTGGAGGCGGCCCTTGCGGTGGCGGCCCTTGCATCCCACCTGGTCCAACACCCTGTGCCGGCGGCGGACCTCCCACTGGTGGCGGACCCATCGACGGAACTAGTGGCGGTGGACCTTGTCCAGGTGGTGGCCCGCTTCCAGCTTGACTCCCGTAAGGTCGAGTATAATCACTTTGCTGGCCAAATCCTTGCGATGGCGGCGGCTGAGTCAAAGGTCCGGGTGGAGCAGCGTTATAAGTTTGTTGCTGCGGTTGATTATACGCCGTCTGTTGGCTATATGTGCCAGTAGCTCCGTAACTTTGGCCATAGGAGCCGCCAGTGTTTGTTGGTTGCGATGGCTGACCATAGCTCGATTGGTTGTAAGTGCCTTGTGATTGGTTATAGCCTGGCTGTGATCCTGGAGTGGGTCCATACGAACTCTGGCTGCCGTAACTGCTTTGACCGTAGCCTGAGTAGGTACTGGACTGGCCTGTAGATTATTTGAGATTTTGCTTTTCATCACTGTTTACTATTTCTTTTTTTCTTTTTAAGGGTTATACTTTTTCAAAAATAAAAATGGGTCATTTTTTTGGTGTCACTTTATATTAAATCGGGATCGAAGATAAAAATATTAACCGTTTGATGTTATTTCAATACAAATTTAAATAAAAACGTTTTTGTTCTGTAATAATAACACTGAAATTTTTCAAACTTTTCTTATGTAATTAACTTATTACCGACCTAATGTATTTAAACCGCATCAGTTAATCAAATTACCTTACAACCTTATAAACTAGAAGTTCAGTTCTTAATCATACCATTAATATCAATGAGTTTGTGCAACTAATAATAATTAGGTGCATTCAATAACTTTTCGCTTCCCGAAAGTTGACTTAATTGATTTTGGGAAAACCACAAAATTGGCTTTCGACTTTGAACTGCTTACTGAAATCTTGCTTTCCAAAACAATTCTCAGATCCTAAGATCACACCAATGAAAATATCATTTAAGTCAAAACAAGATAGCAACATATTGGCTTTTAGAAAGCAACTTCAAAGTGTCTTTCATGAAATCAGCTTGAATGAAAGTTGATTTCCTGTCTTGGAAAGCCACAAAAGCCTACTGACCATAAACTTGAGCATTTTATTTATTAAATTCATCAATTTAGGATATTTAAAAAAGACAAATTTTCACCATAAACTGATAAATCACAACATTTTTAAATATCATTTAGTTATCAAAAAATTCAAATTTAATTTACATTTAATTAATAAAGTGTTTAAACTTATTTTATTTACAGATCAGTAGGTGATTCAAAAAGTAATTAAACCAGTTTATGAAGAATTAAGTAGGTGTAACTTCATATTTATACTTTTACTTCCAGAAATCTAACTCCAGTTACACTTGATTGTACACATACTTGATAACAAAAACGATTTAATCAGGTTTAAATGACTTTTGAACACACCTAGTGTGTTGTATCTAAATTTTAACTTAAGTTCAAGCTTAATAATGGTATTAATTTAATTCACCACTTTAATTTAAATTATTTAGTTAGCATAACTTGAGTCAATTTTGTTCATAATCTGAACATGTACGAAACTTGCCAATCCAATCCAACCAAATTAAACTAAAAATACCAAATTTTAAGTGATTTTCATGCAAGCTGAACAAAACTGACCACAACCTAAAGCCAAGCTTATTTCAACCCGAGAATAAATAGTGTTTATGTAACAAACGACTAATGTTTGTATCAAATGACAAATTTGAACAATCAGTTGGGATTATCCATATCTCGTTTTCCATCCCTTCCTACAAAAACTCGTAATCAAACTGGTTAAGTAATCAAATTTAACATCGGTATAACTTATCCTAAGATTTATTTTCAATTTTTAATCACATTAATATTTAAATTGGAAATATATTTTCAACAGGATGAGACACTATTGCTCACATCACTAACACTGAAGTTAGTAACTAAAAATTAAAAAATCACGAAATTATCACGTTGCACAAACTGTAAATTATTTATAATAAAAATTATAAAGCAGCATTTTTTTAAACACATTTTTAGTTAATACTAATAAATATTCATGCAAATTGTTACTTAAAAAAAATAAAAATAAAGTTTAAAAAAATGCTAAATATTGCATTATTTACAAATTATCATGCAATTTTTAACTTTTACCATACGAATAATACCTTTTAAGAATCATTATTTGAGATTAAAAGATGGCGAATAAATTAAATTTTCTAAAATAATATATTCTTAAATTTTGTTTATTAATCTTGCTTTTAAATTATCAAATTAAATATGCTTTCAAGCAAATTTTTCCACTTTTCAATCTGTTTAGGCTTAACTTCTCTTCTAAACGGTACAAAACCACATCACAATATAATCACCAACTCTATTTACCAAATATTAAATTATTTACCAACATTTTTTTCTACCAATCAATTTTTTGCTTACAAACAAAACAAAAAATTGATAAAATCTCATTTTTTAAAAATCATTTTACCATCAATAATTTATCTCATTATTAATTTTACCTGCAGAATACCCAGAAGGTTGTTGTCCATAATTCATGCCATAACTTTGATTCGATGGCGGAGAATATTGATCTGATGAGTAGTTTCCGTAGGAATTACCACCCCAACTTTGAGAAGGTGGTGGCTGCTGTTGTTGTGGAGGTTGCTGTGGCTGTTAACAATAATAACGTATTCAATTTAAATCGATTTCACCATTAAAATTCATACTTACCGGAGATTGCTGGTTATAACTTTGATTGTAGTTCTGTCCATAGCTTTGTTCGCTTTGGTAATTTCCATATCCACCGCCGCTCCCACCACCTCCTGCTCCTCTACCATTATCACTGTAACTTGTGTTTGAATAAGCTGTACCGTATTCTGAAAGAAATATATGTATTTACTTATAATTTCATGATATTATGGCCGAGCAAAGATGGTTTCTACGTTAAGCCTAACAACCATATGAAATTTCGCAGTGTATTTAATTAAATAGAAAAAACGGTTTAAAAATTTCTAAATTTATCCATTAAATTAGTGTGTTTAAAAGTAATAAAAAAGGATTGAAGTATTAAATTTGTGTTTTACAAAATACAGACAAAGAAACTTACGAGGGTCACCCATTTTGAACGATTTCTCCCTTAGTCCTTTCTTTGCTTTTTCAGTGAGGGAGATGGGATAGATGTAGCTTGCTTGACGACTTCCAGTTCAGTTGTGAATAATCGTTGATTAATAAACGAATATTACGCAGCTTTGATTATGTCATTTCCTTTTCACAAGTCGTATAGAAAGAGATAGTTAAGTATTTTTTTTGTTCTGCTTCTGTTATCGATAACTTTGTATCGATTCTAGTATGTTAGTCAAAGCTTAAAATTTCACTTTAAATGAACTATAGAAAAGTATAAATTGATCTGCACAAATTACAGGATATTGTTCAAATAAGTGTATATAAAATTTTATTATTAATACGGTCTTCATTCATTTAGTTAACACTATTTTCAAATTAATCGTAATTTATACCGACCTCATGTGGGAGAAATTGGAACTAATTCCAATTTCACGCTGTCGAGACATACGGTAAAATATGAAATAATTTTTAATTTTCACCCATTTTAATTATAAAATCTCTTATTTTCTTTGTTTTTATAGAGCTTACATGTTCTGAATTCGATTTTATTTACTCTGAATATACATTCCATCAAGGATTAAACGTGAACTGAAAAATGAATTCTCTGATCGAGTCACTAAACAATTCATCGCCGGAAATGGTTTTCAAGTCATTAGTTTCATTGCGAAAAAAATATTTTCGGCGTAATGATTTGGAAGGAGTGAAAAAGTTTCGAGAAAGTGGTGGTTTAAAATATTTATTAGCGATTATTGGTAAGCCTAACCGGAAACAAGTAGACGTGGCATTAAGCATTCTGGGTAATTGTTGCTTAGAAAAGGAGAGTCGCGAAAAAGTAAATAAAAAACGGAAATTATTAATTTTTTAAATAACTT
>JAQFZN010000612.1:0-26076 GCA_034687075.1 Geophilus carpophagus
GTAATTATCATTGTTTATGATTCATTTGTTTATTCAGAATAATAAATCTACTAAAATAGATGTGAAAACACTGAAACACATAAATGTTCTGGCTTTGATGTGATGATATGAAAATGAAACTAAACCAAGAACAAACAAACAAAACATAAACCAAATTTGCAGTTTCAGCTTTTAATGATTTATAAAATATCCTGACAAAAGATATAAAAAAACACTGGATAAATAAAAAAATAAGAGATGAAAGTGTTGAAAAACCATAAAAAAATGTTGAAAAATTCATGTTTTGATTTTCATCAATTGTTTGTGTGTTTTTAAACTACAAACGCTGCATATAGAATCTAAAGAAGGCAGCAAATTTATGTTTCCTTATTATATAGTTTAGTTGAATAATATTTACTGACTTAATGCTTCTGATGTGTGTATAAACCCAACATTTTTTATTATGAATAATGTTTCTCAATGACATATCCTATGTAAGATGATTACAAAACAATCAATAAAACTAGTTCTCAATTGAAATTTTATTTGTACGTTCTAAGTATTTATCAATTGATCGATCCATTTTGCACACTCAACCAAAAGTACTTTGTTTTTCTTCGTCCTTCATCATTTTTCTATAAATATTTCCACCCATTAAATCATCATTCATTATCAACTTTAACGTCCCATTATTTCATTTATTTCCATGTTTCAATTCATAGGAAAAATGCCATTAACTATACACTTAGAAAATTTGCTTCAACTGAATATTTTCCAAACTCCATTACTCTTTTGAATAATTCAAGTGCAAATCTCCACCCTTTTCTACACCATAGACTAACTTAATTATATATACACTCAACTGTTGCCAAGTTTAAGGCGTAAAGAAATAATAAAACACCTTATCTACATTAAAAAAATGAAATAAAAAGTCGATTTATTTACACCTGACCTTCACATTGTAGATTGGAAGGCAATGAGACCATTATGACCTCCAGGTCCTTCGATCCGAACTTTAGTTGGCAAAGAACTTAGGATAACTGTCAGGAAAAAAAGGCGCCCTTGCGAACTACCTTTTTGAATTTCTACTGCCTTATTTCAAGTGAAAACAAGGCCAAATCTTTTGGTAGTCGAAAGGCCCACAAAGAGCTACTTAGAGGAAGAAAATGACGCGAAAAGTGTTTATAGTGTGATAACATCAAAGAAGCTTAAGGTTTATGGCGGGATTTTGTAAATTGTGTTTTTTATTTAATTTAACTTTAGTATATTTTATTAGATGAAAATTGAGATAAGATTTATTTAGTTATATATTGTAATAATATTAATAAATACACTTGATGTGACTTTGCAGATATTTAAATGTCATACAGATGGCGGATAACCTTGGGTTTATTTCTTTCTTTTGTATATTTTTATATCTCTATTTTTTTGTGTCGGTTGAAGAGTAAAATTTGTAAAAAATATAATGTCAACATACTTAGTGAATGGTTGATAAAGATTTGTGAATAATTGCTCAAACCTGTCAATTCGAACAAAGATGAGTGGTTAAAGTGCAAGATTGAGTGACGGGGTTGAAGTGTACATCAAATATGTAGGCATTTGGCAAAGTGTCCATTGGTTAACGGAAATCTTTTTCGCAATTCGTGTAGGAAATCCAATTGCTGACGGTATAACACTCAGCGGGGTCGCATTGCAATTAGAAAAATGCGCAACTACAACAGCTGGAGATCACTTACTGATAAAAATCATAAAAAAAAATATAAAAAAATAATAAAAAATATTTTTTTTTCTAATTTTTTTTTCGTGTTTTTGTTCACTTAGAAAAAGATTTAATTCCCTTGCAGCTGTCGTTTCTAGCACTTCAATACTGTGGGAAAGCCTCGTCCATCACTAGTCTTTTTATAACAAGTGAAATCATAACCCACAGATGGTGCTAAAAAAGAAATAAAAACTTGATGCCAATTTAGACTTACGTAATGTCTTCTTTAACAAAAAGAAACAGGTAAAAATTGATTAAAACAAAAGGTTAAATTGCATTAAAGCCACTGTAGCTTAATAGAAAAATCCATTGCAAATCTTAACATTGTCCTCTCTTTTATCAGAGCTTTGAAAGAAAAAAAACTGACAGTTAAAAAAGAAGAATCACACTGCGAATGTCAGCACCCACCACACAAAACAAGAAATATTGACGTCTCTGGTTGCTTAGTAACCAGTAACGCAGCATCTTGCCTTACACCTTACGCGCTCACCTGTTTTCAAATGAATCTACGTCACGCATTTTTATTTTTAATATCATTTTTTCTGTAAATAAAATCTCATACCGACTGATGCTATGGCAACAACTACGTCACTGAGCTGAAAGATGATCATGTAGATATCTCGACCAACTTATAGAGACTATTTAGTGAAAGGTTTATGCAACTTTAATGAAGTTATTAGTGGACAAATTAATGTAACTCGATAATTGGAGATGAGTCAAGGAAAGTGTTTCGAGCAATAGCACATTCCATTTACAATGGCCATTATTCCATTTTTAACCGCATCAACGATGGAGTTTATCAAATGTCCACGTATATATATATATAACCCGAGTTATGAGTTTGCGAAGCATTTATGGCATAGTACAAATTACAAATTATTAATAAAGCCGACCTTAAGTATGTGAACTCAATTTACTTAACATAATTTTTAATTAAAACCTCAACGTGTTGGCACTTAATAAAGCAATTTTGTAATTTTATTTTATTTATTTATTTTATACTTTTATTGAGCAAGCAATGTTAACGATATATTTACAAGCCTGAAATAAGTCTAATAATTTTTTCTATTTCGATCAAATCAATAGAAAAACAGACAATTGTTTACATCCTTGTTGATACAAGAAAAACCAACTAATTACCTACTGCTGTGTGGATTTAATCGAAAACATCAACTTTATACTCTATAGTTATCAATTTTAATTGAATAAATTTTTTCAAAACTCAACTCCCGAATTGATGCTTCATTTTGCAGCCACCAAGTATTCATCTGCCCTCTTGTTTCCTCCCCTATTGTGTCTATTTATAGACTGAATAAAACTTGTACATTTCTCTTAAACTCCACTCTTACCTTCAATCCACCGTGTAAATGTACTTCTGTTGCATATGTTTCTCATTGAATTCCGATTGAAAGCCGGCATTTTTTCCTTTTAGCCCTCGAAAATCCACTCGCAGCGCCAGTTCCACTCGCAACACTCAGCTCCGGTTACGGACCGAGAGACACTTGTTGGGTTGCCTAGACACAAGTACTCGATCGGAAAAAGACCCAGGCCGTAGTAAGCAATAGTCCACTAGGGGGTCTTCGAGTCAATATCCCTCTTTCCCATAGGCGAATTCATTGGTATGGGAGAGGATGTGGTGGGAAGTTATCATTTCGCAACTAAAGCTACTTTTATATCTTTTAATCTCGTTGTTATATTAATGCTCTTTTGTCAATCGAGTTTTGTCAATCGTTATCGGTTTAATCTGTCGATATCCAGCCAACGACTTTAAATTTGAAAATAAATGATTCGTATCAAATAATAGCTTATTAATTTGTTTATTTTCTCTATCAATTGTTAAGCCTAAATTATTTAATAGCTACAGATACAGAATGAAATAATTAATTATTACAAAAGTTACAAATTTATCAACAATTTTTTATAATTCATTGTCCCTTATATGTGCTTCTGCTTCTGCTTCTGCTTCTTTTCTTTCGTCATCATCTAAATCATCATTTCCACCCCCATTTCCACCCCCATTTCCTGGAGGCGACAGAAGAGCAAAAGCAGCTATTAATAATAAAAGTAAACCAAATGCTAACACTTTAGCTATTTTGTCATCTTCTCTTTGCAGACTTATAAGAGTTGGGATAAAAAATGGACGATCGTGGGTGCACGTGTATCCCTCGGGATGGCCAAACCGTCGATGGACATGTGCATGGGGGCATGATCCTCCCTGCGAACACGGCCAACCCTGTAAACATGGCCGTTCATTTGAACATTGATTTCCTTGCAAACATGGCCGGTTTTCTGTACAGCATCTGACTTGCGAACATGGCTTAGCAAAACAAGGTTTTCCTTTTAAACATGGTCTCTCTCCTGTACACGCTATGATTTGCATACACGGCCGCTCTCTTGAACAAGGTTTTCCTTGCAAACATGGACTCTCATCCGAACACAGTTTGACTTGCATACATGGTTTATCTTCTGTACACGTTCTGACTTGCGGACATGGACTATCTTCCAAACGCGCTCTGATTTGCATAGATAATCTCTCGTCTGCACACGGTCTACCTTGCAAACATGGCCTGTCTTCCGAACACGGTCTGACTTGAAAACATGGTTTATCTCTTGTACATGATATTCCTTGAAAACATGGTCGGTCTTGCGAACAATGCCTTCCTTGCAAGCACGGTCGGTCTTCTGAACAATGCCTTCCTTGTAAGCATGGTCTATCTTGTGCACAATATCTGGTTTTCAAACATGGTCTTTCTTGCGAACATGATCGGTCTTGTAAACAACAAGGTCTATCTTGTGCACAATATCTGGTTTTCAAACATGGCCTTTCTGGCAAGCATAGTCGTTCTTGTAAACAACAAGGTTTATCTTGTGAACATTGCCTGCTTCTCAAACATGGCCTTTCTGGCAAGCATGGTCGTTCTTGTAAACAACAAGGTCTATCTTGTAAACAATGTCTGCTTCTCAAACATGGTCTTTCTGGCGAGCATGATCGGTCTTGTAAACAACAAGGTCTATCTTGTGAACAATGCCTGCCTCTCAAACATGGCCTTTCTGGCAAGCATGATCTGTCTTGTAAACAACAAGGTCTTTCTTCTGAACAATTCCTGTTTCTAAAACATGGTCTTTCTGGCGAGCATGATCGGTCTTGTAAACAACAAGGTCTATCTTGTGAACAATGCCCTCTTCTCAAACATGGCCTTTCTGGCGAGCATGATCGGTCTTGTAAACAACAAGGTCTATCTTGTGAACAATTCCTGTTTCTCAAACATGGTCTTTCTGGCGAGCATGATCGGTCTTGTAAACAACAAGGTCTATCTTGTGAACAATGCCCTCTTCTCAAACATGGCCTTTCTGGCGAGCATGGTCGGTCTTGTAAACAACAAGGTCTATCTTGTGAACAATGCCTGTTTCTCAAACATGGTCTTTCTGGCGAGCATGGTCGGTCTTTTAAACAACAAGGTCTTTCTTGCGAACAATGCCTGTTTCTCAAACATGGCCTTTCTGGCGAGCATGCTTTATGTGTTGTTAAACGTTGGACTAATTTTTTACCAATTGGTTGGTATAGTTCTAGTAATTCGTTACTTGATTTTCGACTCGAACTTGGAGTTGGACTGTCGCTAGAATGTGCACTTGGACTTGAACTTGGACTTGATTTAGGCATTGTGCAACTACTACGTGGACGTGGTGTTGGACTCACGACTATTCTGGTTTGAAAAGTTGTTGCTGAATTTCGACTTCTTTCAGGAACTGGACTACTTTGATTAACTTTATGCAATTTTTTTTTATGTTTTGTCTCTTGTAAGTTTGTCGGACTCGGAGGAGCCGAGTGATGGTGTGGAACAAAACTTGGTGAACGAGTTACACTTTGTTCGGCTTCATTTGAACATTCAGGACTACATCGATCATTACTAAGTTTAAACGGTTTTGAATAATATTGTGGATTATTATTTTCTTCATATGCTTTGTAAGTTGAGTTTTTACTGTCTGGACCACTTGACTTTGAGCGGTGTTTCTTATGAGAGTCTACAGTCAGTTGAGAAGCAGCTCTTGACCTTCCTGGACTTCCGGATCTTGAATGAGACGTACTATCAGGGCTAGATGGTCGTGAATGATGTTGATTATAGTCTGGATCTTCCAGTCTGGCTTTGTGTGCCTTTTCAATCAATGCTATAGCAGAGGGAGTAAGGACAACATGTTCTTTCGAACTTCGTCGTTTTCTGTGTTGATGGGTCATGGCGAAAACAAAATTAATGTTCTTTTATTTCATCTTTATATACCAGGAATAAAAAGAAAGAAAATTACGGTAAAGAAAAATGTTAAAGAAAAGCACTTACAACTTTCTCGTTTGTTCTTTTTCTTTATGCCTCCATTTATGGTTTTAAACAAAAAAACATTGGAGCATGCGTAATAATTGACGCGTGCAAACCGCTTTTCAGTGTTGGCAATGTAACTACGGCATTATTTTATCAAAATGTCGTCGTTTTAAAGCAAAACACACTCTAAAAGCGAGCTATTTTCTTATATTATAGCAACTGTAAACAATAAATAAATTGGTATATGTTGCTGTAAGTAGGACAGGGTCGGAATAATAACTTGTAACATTATGCGTGTGTATGAAGCTCTTAAAATTAAAGAACAGTTTTTAATTATTTCAATTGAAAATTACAAGATTCTTTGAACGACTACAAAGTGCCCAAAGCCCCAAAGCACACTTGAAAGAGTCTAATTTTTCCTTTAAAGTCGTATATTATTGTATTAAGACTAATAACTTGATTATCACCGCGTGAATTCAAAGTGAGTGCTTTTCATTTGCATTAGAAATAATTACTTCATACTTCTCCTTCAATAGGCGTTAAATGAAACGACGATGCTCTCTCTGCTTGAGCAGCAATGGAAGGAAAATGAGACTTAAGTGCACGCGCCATAGCGTCAAGCTGTGACAAGACGACCACAAGACGTTTGAATTGGCCATTATGTCAGGCTGAAATAAAAGGATTTTTTTATCTAATCATTTTTTTCTTACCACGTTTGCTTATTTTCATTTTATTGAACTCTAAGATCAATAAAAGCAAAGTTAAGTGTGAGGTTTTTATCTTATCTTATTCAATTACTTTTTTATGTGTTCAGAATTGGATGAAATGTGTATGTTACGTGTGTATAAATTGTTAAAGCAATTTCGAGATTGTATGAATTATAAATGATATTTAAATAATAAAATGTGTTGAATCAAAATAATTTAAAGAGATTTTTATTTGCTTTACTGAGAGGAAAATGAATGTAATTATGTTCACAAATATATAAGAATAAAAAAATTGGTAAAAAGAATAAAATATATGTATGGAGCAGTTTTCCTAATGTGTTTGCACGCGTTTTCTCCATTATTTGAGAAAGTTGAGTGGTCTATTGATTTCCAATATCCTGTGAATGAAAGATGAACAAGGGGTCACGATGACAGTTTGACTCGTGAAATGTAAGCATGGAGAAGTAGTCACGGTTGATTTATTGTAAAAATGATTGACAGTTTTGAAACTGATATCGAAATAAATATTGTCTTGAAATGAAAAAAAATATATTATTTTTTGATCAATTGGATCAATTAAAGAATGACAATGATTGATTATGTTAATTTAAAAAAATTAAGTTTACTAATAGAAGAAAGTCGATAAAATATACTTATTAATTTTCATTTTCTTTTCAGTTTCCTCTTCATTTCTCCTCTCCTGGAAATCGTTAATAATCATTGGTGAATTAATTTTGTACGAATTAAAACTCTAAAATTTTTAAAATCTAATTACAATTACTTTAGTTCCAGTTTATGATTTGACTTTTCTGCTTATGACATTCTCATTGGTTTCTTGAACCGTAATTATAGTTGACATCAAGAAAAATCGATAACATAAAAAATAATAGTAAAATAATTTAGGTACACAGAGTGTATTTTAAAATATTTGTAGTTGAGTTCATGCTCTAATAAACTTAAAAATAAATTATAAAAAATACATTTTAAAACTAAATAAACAATATAATTAATTTATTGCTTACTGTATAATTTTCTTTATTTTAATACATAATATATATTCAAAACATTAAAACCAGAAAATAATTTAAACAATTTTTTTATATTTAAATAAGCATTAAAAATCATTACATTTTAATGATAAAAAATTCATGAATCTTTTTTTGTTCTGTTTAAATGTACCAATTCAATTTTAATGCATTTTAAAATGCCAGCACTAAACTCCAGTCGCAATCCAAATTTCAATATTTTCATTTTTAACACATTTTTTTCCCTCTTAACGTACTAATAAGCATATATAAACACCTGCAAATAGTGTCACCAAAGAGTCAACACCAGCTGTTATCCACCATATGTTGCCTTTATTTCTTACTATTTGGCATCGAATTTGATGATATAGTTGCAATTCTATGTAACCACCGAAATCTTTTACCCTTGTATCAAATAAAAAGTAAAATTTATCATAAATTTAAGTCACGTCTTTTACTTCAAAAGATCCATTAGTGAGGAAAATTACGCTGCCATATTGATCCCCAGATGATACTAACGTTCGGGTTCAAAAAGCCACTGTGTAAACATATCTTTTATAAAACATTACAAAACGGCATTTGTTCCTTCGGTATCGAACAAAAACAAGCTGTACCACAACAAGAAAGTCAATAAAAAAATCATTAAGCTCTTGTCTCAAATGAAAAGCCTCTTTTTAATACTGCAGGTTTAAATCTTTGATTCTTTTTATTCATTTAACGTCTTATTACTCTTAATACACCGTATACAAAAAGATAACGAAGTGTTAAAGTTTATCATTGATCGTAAAAAGCAATTTAAAATTGTTGAATAAACTATTGTATAAAAATTTACTTATTCGTCTTTCAAATTGCTGATAATGATGTACAAAAATATTGCAAAAAATAATAAAAAAACCCAAGTCGTTATACATCCATGCGAGTACATATACATAAGTTCTGGCGGATTGTAATAATGCATATACGGAGGATACCCACGGCCGTAGAAACCGCCGTAGAAATTGGGACAATAATCGGAATAAGGCATCATTGGTGGTATAATAGGTGGGTAATTACAAGGAGGGTACATTTTTATTCCTTTTAAGTCTTGAAAATCTAAATTGAAAAATATATTAAAAATTAGCCAATTTAGTTTATATTTTTGTACCTTAATCAAGTTGGTGTACAGCATCATAAGACATTACTATAATCCGCTTCATAACTAAATAGATTTTAATTTATTCATTACATGTTCTAACATTTGGTACAACTTATCTCACCTTATATATTAAATTTATTCAATTCTCCTACTTTAAATCCATTAAAGTATCACGTTACTTTTTACGTGAAAGAGAACGAGCATTCTTTCAAAACTTATGATTTAAATTAATCTTTTGTTTTGTTTACGCTCGTGTGCATTCTTTAGCACATGCGCAATGTTTTGCAATGTTGTAAAATCAATAAATTCGTGAGCTAAACATGGAATAATAAGACCATTTTTTTTCTTTTTAAATTTATTTATTTATTTATTAATTAATTCCAACAGTTTATGCGTCTTCGCTTAAGTCAACATTTTCTGTTAATTTTCCTATTAAAATAAAATCAATAATAATAACTTAAATTGTGATCTTTAATACGAAATAAGCAAATTACCTTTAAAAGTGGTTACTGGAACGTATGTAACCAAGGTGTACAATTTGTGTGGCGAATCTTCATCTTCATTACGACGACGTGCCAAACGAACACGGACACGGTATGGAACATTTCTGATTTATTTAATAAGTTATTATCACTTAGATCAAAATTTGCTATTATTTTTTCAAATTATTTACCTCACTCCTTTTGACCACACGTGTTTGTTAAGCCTGGTATCTACACGGACATCAGGAGTTCCCATTTGTTTTTCTGCAAATCTTTTGATTTCTTTGATAGCACGAGGAGCCCTCTTTTTGAAACCGCTAAAGAAAACGATTGTAGGTCATTTACATAGCACTTTTTCGGATGATTTTCAGATTTTACTTACATTCCATGCAAACGTTTGTGAAGATGGATGGTGTACTCTCTAGTCACTACTTCGTTAATTGCTGATTTCTTCTTTTCTCTCTTGGGTTTGGCCATGTTGCAAGCAAGTTGAATGACACAGACCTACCGGATAAGCAAAAATCGGATAAGTTTTTCATCACTAGTTGAATTTTATAGTAAATATAATACTCTTTAATTCTATTTTATATTTTATTTCGTAGATGATTAGAAAAATGAAACTAGTAAGTAGATGAAGAAAGATTTAAACGTGGAATTGAGAAACCATTACCTTGCAACGTCCTGTACAAAACGGAAACGACTGAGCGCGCTAAGAATTCTGGGTAAAAAAATTTTTGACGGATGTAACCTCACCTAGTGGAGAAAGTTTGAAACTCACAGCATGTTTATACCACAGTATAGGGGAGAGTATACCAACAGTATATACAATAACAAATATTTATTTATAGTTCTTTAATTTACATGATATTTCCACAAAGAATAAACATGTATATGTAATCAAAAAAATTGTATAAATCATGAGCTCATATTTACAATTAACTTTGTAAATCACATTGTAGCCAAAGTTGAAGAAATTTCTTTAAGTTGTTGATGAAATTTCTGTTAAATAATTAAATGTTGAATGTTAAAATACGTTCAAACGCACTTAGAAATTATTTAAAAATAAAATAAACAATGAATAATTAATACTGAAATTCTAAAATAAAATAACCTGGAATTCTGGTATAGACATTTCCATACAACATTTTTTTAAATCACCACTTGCTTCTTTAATGGTTAAAGCCAAGGTAATATAAGGAGTGTTCAAGTTAGCGCAATTGTCTGAGCTCATCATAATTCCTAATCTCCATTGAAAATCAACCAACTATATAAACCAAATAATTTATTGAGAAAATATTATACATGGAATTTATAAATAAACATTTACTTGCGCTATCTTCAAGGTATTAAGTAGACCTAAAACAAAATATAAATAAAAAATTAATTCTAAACAATAAAATCATTTTTTTCATCTGTTTAAAAGCTTAAATTTAGATAAGGTAGTGTAACAACCTCCTTTGCTATCTGACGCCATTTTTGTTGGGTACGGTAGTTCGCTATGACCACAAAAAAATGTATTGCAAATGTAAGGTAGCTTGTGACAGCTCATTATCTAGCATTTACAATATTTATTTAGTTTTATTTCGTAAGATTTATTAAAAATATAAAAGCTTTTGAGGTTTTTATTATTTTATTATTTCAATTTCTTTTGGCAATTTCCTTAGTAACCTAAGATCTGTGTTAATTACTGACCCCACAATCTTAACAGAATGAACTTTGTACATATATAAAGAGATTGTTGCAATAAAACTTACATAATAAATAGCAGATATTACTGCAGACAAATTTGCTGTATCATCATTTGACTGTCAAAATGAATTGGGATAAGTACTTCAACGACTTTGCCAAAAAAAGACATCCTTCTCCCTTAAGAGAAGCAGGTACAGCATTTAAATTATAATTTTAATAAAAATAAATTTTCTTTTATTTTATTAAAATTAATTAATTTTTATACATTTTGCAGCTAAAATAATGGATAGAAGTGATATAATAAACTTGTGTGGTGGTGTACCAAGCCCTCAAGTATTTCCATTCGAAAGTGCATCATTTAAATTAAGGTAAGACATATAAATAAAAGAAATATACACTTATTTATTATCCACATATATTCAATTGTAAGTGATGGTACATTTATGAATTTTGCACCAAACGAAATGGCAAAAGCTATTCAATATTCGGCCGGATCCGCAGGGTAAATTGAAAATAATTTATTAAATTTATTAAAGTATTTTAAAAATATATTTATTCTCTGTTAGCATACCTGAACTTTTAACAGAATTAACAGAATTTATTAAAAAATATCATAAACCACCAAATATGTCAGACAGAGGTGTGATTATTACTACTGGTTCTCAAGAAGCAATTAGTAAAGTAAAAACCTCACTATTTATTATTACAAATTCATCTACTCCTAAAATATTTCTTATATTAAAATAGAGTTTTGAGTTGATTGTGTCAAAAAACGATTCTGTTTTGGTGCCAAAGTATCTTTATACTGGAGTTTTATCAGTTGTAAGCTAAAAAAAATTTTTGAGTGTTAAAAATCTAAAGACTAAAAAGTGTAAACATTTCAGTTAATACCTTATGAGCCGAACTATATGCCTATTGAAGAAGATGAAAATGGATTAATTCCACAATCTTTACGTGATGCTCTAATTAACAGTAATAATAACAACAAAGCTCCTGCTCCTAAGGTGTTGTATATAATTCCAAATGGAGGTAATCCTACAGGAACTACCTGTCCTGGAAGTAGACGTAAAGAAATTTACAAGGTTAATAAATTAATTTAATATAATGTATTCATTCATGATTAATTTATCTGTATTTTTTGTAATTTTTATAAAGATTGCACAAGAGTATGATTTAATTATCTTTGAAGATGATGCATATTTTTTCTTAAATTATGACGTAAGTTTTAAAATTTTTATCTTAATTTGTTTAATTAATTGATTTTATTAGAAACAAGAGCCAAGTTTCTTATCTCTTGATGTTGATGGCAGAGTAATTCATATGGATAGTTTTTCAAAAATTATTTCTCCAGGGTGACGATGCAATTTATATTTTGTTTTTAACGTATCAATTACAATGGTTGAATTAAATTCAGGTTACGTTTGGGTTATGTTTGTGCTTCAAAAGAAGTAATATACAAGTTAAATGCATTTATGCAAAGCACAGTTCAACAAGCATCGACATTTTCACAGGTTTGGAGATAAAAGATGCAAGATTTTAAGCATAGGGTTTTAATATGAAATTTATTGTTTAAGATGATAATATATAAACTTATGAAGACATGGAAAGAAGAAGGATTTGAAAATCAGGCTAAGAAGTAAGTATTTATATTTTTAATGTTAACATTTTTGTTTTCATTCTTTTAACTTAATAGAGTGAGAACCTTTTACAAATACCAAAGAGATTGTATGCTTGCTTCTGCAGAAAAATGGCTGACAGGTTGGTTATTTTTTTAATGTTGTTATTCATTTTTTAAATTTAATTTTCTAATATATTTAAGGATTGGCAGAATGGACGGTTCCAGCAGGAGGAATGTTTTTTTGGTTTAAAGTTGTAGGAATTAAAAGTACAGCTCGTTTAGCCAGAAGTTGTTTGATGGATCATGGAGTAAGAAAATTTATATTAAATGAATTAAATTTGTATGATTTCGTATTTAAATAGTTTAATGTTTTAAACTAGGTTTCAATTGCTCCTGGGTGTTATTTCTTAGCAGTAGGAACTAAATCGGAATATATTAGAGTAGCTTTTAGTTCGTGTACTCCACAGAAAATTGATGAAGTACTGATTGTAAAATAAGTTAATTTAATATTTGTAATTAATTTTTATTTTTTATAAAGGCATTAAGAAGATTAGCAACTGCAATACAAGAAGAAAAATTAAAACCTGTAGAAGAAAAAGAACCATCACTTCTTGACCTTTATAATTGTAAATAATTTTAAACATGATATTTATTTGAAGCAAAAATATTAAAAAATATAATTTAGTTTGGGTACAAAGCATGATTATTTTCAATAAACAGAATATAAACAAGTACATATTATGCAGATTTTTCACACTGTAATTCCTCACGAATTAGTGCAGCTAAACTTTCAAAACCCTAAATAAAACAAATAACATATTTTAATCGCGATTGAAATCTTGATTAAATTAAAAATAAAAAACTTACCTTATCCATTTTCTCTGAATCTGCCAAAGAAAAAGATGCTCTTAAATATGGTGAAGGTTTGGTATTATCAGCTAAAAAATACCTTCCAGGTACTAAAGCAACCTATAAATACAAGTTTTAATTATATTATTCAATATAAAATTTCTTAATGAATTAAATGCACATTTTTCTTTATGGCTTTTTCCATTATCATCGAATATGTGTCGGTTACTCCAGGTATCTTAATCCAAAGAAACATTCCAGCTACAGGTTCATCCCATTCAGCCAAACCTGTAATAATTAATGAGATTAATATTTTGAATATATATTTAAAATTATTTATACCTGTCAGCCATTTATTTGCATAATGAATCATTAAATCTTTTTGAGATTTGTAAAACATTTGAACGCTAAAATTATTAATCAATTTATTAATGTATCATGACTCATTTAATATTAAAAAATATTGTTTGTTTACTTTTTAATGTGATTATCAAATCCAGTCGGACCCCATTTGTTTAATAATTCAGTAATCAGTACCTAAGAATAAACATAAAGGTAAAATTCATTAAAAATTATTTTTAAACATATGATGTAATTTCTACTTGTGACAAACTTGAAGTATGCAGAATTGAAACTTGCATATGAAAATTAACTCGTTCTAAGATTGGTTTAGGCCCAGTTATATAGCCGAGTCTCATTCTAGAAATTATTTCCTTTAATAAAATTGATAGTTAAATAAATAGATAATAAATTACCCAGCAGACAAAATTTTAGAAAATGAATCTAGTCTTATTACACGTCCATCAGTATCCAAAGATAAAAAACTATCAGCTGCCTACAAAAATAACCATTAAAAGTTATTAAAAAACATTCAAAACAAATTCAACTTGTTATGGTACCTCAGAATATTGAAGAAAATAATAAGGATCGTCTTCTATAATGAGTAAATCATAATCTCTTGCAATCTAATAACATTGATTAAACATTATGCGGTTTAAGAACATTTATTTTATAATGCAATCGATAAAATGAAACTAACTTTATAAATTTCTTTCCTGCGTTCTAAACTAATAGATGTCCCAGCTGGGTTGGCACCATTAGGGTTTAAATAAATCACTTTAGGAACCGATGATTTTGCATTTCTCACTTCCTCTGGGCGCCATTTACTTAGTACTTTCAGTAATGAGCTTGGTTTCATTCCCTTTGCGTCGCCTTCAACTAATAAATAGTTAGGTCTGTAAGGATTTAGCTGCAATTAGATATTTTAAACGAATTAAAATACTTGTATTTACTAAATATTAAAATTAATTATCATTAACTTACAATACCAAGAGTTCCAGGATACGCTGGTTCTTGAAGTATAACATAATCACCAGGATTTAATATCATTTCGAAGAGCTAAAAATGAAATAAACAGCGTAAGAATACAATAGCAACACATTTATTATATAAAATCACTTTACACAATCCATCTTGTCCCCCTGTTGTAACTAATAAGTCCAGATCATTAAATTTTGGTGGATTATGATATTTTTTTTGAAATTCTTTTAAAACTGTAATCAAACTCGGGTAACCAGGTGTCGGTCCGTACTGAAGGGCAATGTTCATTTTATTTTCTGTGATATTTATTTCCATTCCATCTCTGAAAATTAGTGGATGATGTAAAAATAAGTGACACAATTAAAGTTGAATAAAAGTTTATTACTTTAAAGTGATTTTAGCATCTTTAAATGGAAATAATTTTGGATTTGGAACTCCTGAAGCAAAAAATATTAAAGATGGTGAAGCTTTGGCAAGTAAAGCAGCTGAAACATAAAAGTGAATTTTTTATACATTTATTTTTGTACGTTATTTATATTTAAGTAACAATTAAAAATAAATTAATGAGCTTACACAGTTCTCTTAAAGGTATAGGTTTTCGTCCAAGGCTAATTGAATTCATAAATCGTAAATAATTCATTTTAAAATAAATTTCATAAAGTTAATCTACGGATTATTTAATTTTTAAGATATCTTCATCAGGATGAAGACTGATGAGTGATAATCAAATGATTTGATTTTGTCGAGTCGTCGCAAGTGTAACTGATTGATCTGTTTAGAATTTTTGCCAGCTGATGTCGCTTCCCAAACACGTGTATAAACATATACAGTTTTCGCTTTTTCTCACGAGATGTCTCAATTGCATAATTATACTTTACATACGGTGACGGCATTGAATCGGTTAAATTAGTAGGTTAGTGGTGAAAGTTCCCGCGCGCGTGTTTCATCGGTTCAAACTTCAAACAAAACAAGGTTAGAACTTAGAAAAAAAAATCATTAACATGTAGCAATTAAAAAAACAGTGTAAAAGCCATGACAAAAAAATAGACAAGTTGTGACCACTTGTAACAAACTCATTAGCGACCATTACTGGGTGAATGTCTCCGTTCAAGGTTGATCAGGTTCAGTATTATTCAACGTCTGTCTGGTTTTCAAATCATTAACATACTTAAACTTTCTTTTAAATAAAATATTAAATTTTTCCTTTTTTTGAGAAAATTATTCAATTATGATAAAATAATAATATAATTAGATCTATGATAATCAAGTAGGGGAAAACAGTGACCTTATTTGAGATAAGTCAGGGCATGACTCATTTTTTAACCTGCTAAGAGTTTTAACTGTATCTTTGTACTGTTCTAGGTTATATTGCTTTGATGGATCATAAAGAGTTTCGTGCTTTAAGGAAATTACGTGAAAAAATAATCGATGACTTAGATCCGAGATTTATATTGGATTATTTATTAAGTAAACAAATCGTGAGCGAAGATCATGATATACTTGTACGAGCAGAGGTAAATATACATTTTTATGACTAATTATTATCAACTAAAACAGAGAGTTTGTAAATTCAAGTGAGATATGATTTATTTACTTATATATTTATTAATAGATAAATAAATAAATGTCAAATTCTCACCTGTAAATTGTTTATCGAGTGACTTCATCCTTCCTTTCACACGTGGATAGCGATGCATCCGCTTTTTTCTTTGTAAAAAATTATTACAGTACATTACCATTATTTTATTACGTAATACATTAAAAAAATAATTTAATTTTTTATTTTGTTCAAAATATTTTTTTTTTTTATATTTAATTTTTGTTTTAATTTTTTAAAATTGTATTTAAATAGGCAACTCCAAGACGACGAGCCAAAACTTTTTTGGATATTCTACCAAAATGTGGTTCAAAAGCTTTTACCACATTTATCGAATCTTTAAAATATGACAAAAATTATCCATGGCTGGCAAAAGATCTAGAAGATGAAATAAAGCAGCAAAATTGCCTTAACGATATGACCAGTAATACGTATCATGTTATGTTACGGCGTGGTGGTGTGCCTCGTTTAGGTCCCCACCACGTATTCCGTTTCAGAGAAATGGATGAGGTGAAGGAGAAACTCAAAGAAGAATTCTACAACCATGGGTGGGTTGTTTTGCACGGATTAACAGGATGTGGAAAGTCAACCATCGCGGCTGCAGTGATATCAGATATTAAATTTTCCGAATTTTATACTGCGGGTGTATTTTGGGTCACTTGCGGCTCGGAAGATGGACTATTACTAGCAAAAATGAAGGCTTTGTGTGAAAAATTGGATAAAAGTTATCGTAATATTGTGTTTGATACCATTGAAGTAGCTAAAGAAAGACTTCGTGAGTTATTTTCACGTCCTGAATATTTAGACTCGTTATTAGTTTTGGATGATGTGTGGAATGAAGTGGTCGTTGATGCTTTTAATGTTGGTTGTAACACTTTGGTTACAACCACCGATAGAGGAGTATTTCGAAATGTTTCCTTTATTCAATTTGTTAACATTAGTCCTGGTTTTACACAAGAACAGTCTTTACAGCTTTTAGCAAAGCTTTCAAACATGAAGGTTAGTGATTTACCATCGAGTGCTGTACAAATTCACGAAGTTTGCAGAGGTAAAATTTTCCTGGTTTTTAATTTAAAAAAGATAATATTAAATTTTATTGTTTTTAGGTGTGCCGATGTTGATTTCTGCAGTTGGTGGTTATATTTCTGATTTTCCTCACGATAATGAAAAATGGGCAATTTGTGTGAGACAATTAACCCGGAAAAGGAATTTTACCGGTGAAGAGAAATTGAGAGATAATATTCATCAAGTGATTGATTTGTCTTACTCCTACTTAAGTCCCGAATTAAAGACATATTACGACACTTTTGCTATATTTAGAGATGATGTTTATATACCGAGAGAAGTGAGTGTTATTACTATTCAATTGATACAATTTTATTTTTTAATATTTGTTATTTAATTTTAACAATTTGTAATTTCTTTTTAATAGGTTCTAGCTACATTTTGGGGACGAAGTACTACTGCAGTTGATGAAATAATGCGTAATTTTGAAAAAAAGTCATTGGCGAATCGAATTTGGGATGATGAAGGAAAAACATATCTGTATACAATACATGATTTACTTTTGGCATATTTAAAACAAAAAAATATTAGTCGTATTGCGGTAAAATAAGTGTTCTTGATTTATATTTTTTTGCTTAATTTGTATGATTTTTTTCTGTTAATTTTAATAGCTTCTTCATAAGGATTTAATTGATGTTTACGAAAAGAAATGTGGTGGTGAATGGGATCAAATGAACAATGATTCGTACATTTTCGTTTCGGTTGGTTACCATCTCCATATGTCTGGCCAAAAAGACATAATGAAGAAAATCTATTTTGATTTTAAATTCATGAAGGCAAAAATTGAAAATACAATGGGCTGTGCTGATTTACTGTATGATTATCAGAAATATTTTAAAGACATATCTGAACCTGTAAGAAATATACACATAGATTTTATTATTCTGATGTTAATTTTGTTTTTTAATTTTTAAGGAATTTAAAAAGAAACTGCAAGATTTTATACATTTTATACGTGCTAATTCGGATTTATTATCCGAGAAAAATTGTGACTTTTTACAACTGGCTTTATGCCAACCAGAAACATCAGAAGTGTGTAAACAAGCGAAACAATTGATTCCAACGTGCCATAACGACAAATTTTATTTTGATTGGTGGTAAGTTGCAAAATTTAATTCAGTTTCCTGTGTAAAATATTTTTAAATTACTTTAGCAATAAAGATAAAACCAAGAGTGCCTGTGTAAGCAGTTGCAATATTCACAAATCTGCTGTTCGGAGCGCTATATTTACACCTACAGGTGCTCGAGTGATTTCCTGTGACAATGATGGAATAATACGAGTAAGTGATTAACTAGATTTAAATATGCACGATTTAAGTTAGTTGATACCTATCAACATTACTAATATTTATATTCTATTTTTAAATATAGATTTGGGATTGTAATTCCGTGAAACAGTTGATTGAAATTTGTGGCCATGAATCACGTATTCGATGCTGTTCATTCTGCGTTGAACATAAAGTTTTAGCTACTTGCTCAGCTGACAAGACAATCAAGCTGTGGACTGTGCCAATTAATTTTTTCGAAGATCAAAACGGAAACTCTGATGACAGTAGTAGCATAAACTATAATTTATGTCTATTACTTAGTATTACATTTTTATCTGAATTTTTCTAGATAGTGATTCACCACCAACTCCACTCATTACTAAACGATGGTCGAATCCACTTTGGACGCTCGAAAAATATGATGAGAGTAAAAATTATTACATGATGACATTTCAAGACGAATTACATAGTCCTCACTGTTGTGCAATATCGAATGACGGAGCATACGTAGTATCTGGTGGAAATGATGGTTTAATTTTGGTAATTTATAGAAACATTTCCAAATTTCAAATTTTTCTAACGGTTTTAATATTTTAGGTATGGTCAGCTCGAAATGGCAGTATTTATAAAGAATTACCTGGCCATCAAGGTGTAGTTACTTGCTGTCAGTATTCTCCATCAGGATCCATTTTAGCCAGTGGTTCTTTGGATGGAACCGTTAGATTATGGAATACTTCCGATTATTCTGAAATGAAGGTTTTACAAGGCATTGATGAACCAATTACAAGCTGTTGCTTTTTAATTGGCGCATCAAAACTTGTTGCTGCTTCTAATCATAACGTAATAGCATGGGATATCGAGTCCGGAAATATGGAACAATTGTTTAGTGATTGTACTCAATGTCAAATTTTAACTGTGGCTGCATCTGATCAATTTGTAGCTGCAGGAACTGCTGGCTATTCTATCATTGTCTATTCTTTGGAGAAAAAAGAAATAGTTAACTTTTTTAAAGGACATAAAGAGTAATTATTTTATTAGGTAATTTAATTATATTAGTTTTGTAAAAACAATTTTATTTTAATTTCAAGTTGGGTTCGTTGGGTTTCCTTTTCCGCATCGGGAGATCGTCTTTTATCTGCTTCCGAAGATAAATGTATTAAAGTGTGGGCGATTAATAATACATCATCCAGTGATTTGAAATTGGGAGATTATTGTGACGCTTCATTTACCGATGATGGAATTACAATGGCGCTTGTTAATTTGAACAATCATGTGGAGGTATGAATGAGTATTATTAGCCTTATTTCGAAATGAATTTTTAATAAATTTATTTTTAGGTCACACGTGACAATGTGAAATCTCTGACTATTGAATCTGATGATAAACCAGTTTGCATAAAGTGTTGTGCAATATCAAACAAGTCAAAGTTGATTGCGATTTGTAAAGATAATGGTTTAGTCAAGGTACATAAAATTATTTTAATTAAAATATTTGTATTTACTGATTAATATTTTATATTATTATTATTATTATTATAGGTTTATAGTCTCAAAGACTTATCCATTCCAGTTTCCGAATGGAAAGTTCATTCAAAAAGCATAAGATGTTGTGAATTTTCTATAAACGACACGTTTTTAGTTACTGGATCTGATGATTGCTGTGTTGGGGTAAGAAAATAAATTTCGTTACATTTTTATTTTTGTTGACTGGTTTTGTTTTTATTTTAATAGATTGTTCCATTGAATGAACACGCGAGTGATCAACGATTAGTTTCTCACTCCGATCTCGTTACTCAGGCAAAATTATTCCAATCTGATGAAAGAATTCTTTCATCGTCATACGATAATACGTTAGTGGTAAGTTCGTGTTTTGCTAATGGTTTTCTTTTGTACAAAATATTTAATCCTTATTTAATGTTTTAATTATACAATGAATAAATAATATTCATTTTTTTACATCAAATTTTACTATAGTCACTTAAAACTGTTATCGATTTACCGCATTTAAACTTAAGCCAGACTTTTAAATTACATTCTAATAAATATTAATGGCTTTAAGACGCAGCAAACGGAAGAGTCACTCCTGCTAATTGTCGAAAACCCTAATTAGAATGTTTGTTTCTTTACTTTCCCAATAGGTTTGGAACGTTCGAACTAAGACTGAAATATTTAAGTGCATTGGGCACAATGATTCAGTTGTATTTTGCGACATTTCTAGCGACGATAAGATGATAATATCTGCATCTACGGACAAAACAGCAATTGTAAGTTTATATTTCTATTTATTTTTAATTAATTGATTAATACTTTATTTTGCATTTTAATTAGTTATGGGATGCAACTGATGGACGAATTCTAACAACTTATCCTCATAGTTCTTGGGTTCGTAGTTGCAGGTTTTTGCCAAATTGTACTCAGGTTATTACTGGAGATGACAGTGGGAATATTACGGTACAAAAATTTTAAATATAAACAAATTTAGACGCTTTAATTTATACATTTATTTATTTATTTATTTATTTTTTTTTTCAAATTTGATTTTAGATTTGGAAAGTAAATGACGATTATTCAGCTTCACGAGTTCTGATTTGTGATCACTGGGTTATGGACTTAATTATTTCTTACAATTCGAAATATCTCATATCAGCTTCTAAGAATCTACGATGGTGGGATGTAGAAACGGGAAACTGTTTACAAACATTCCACACAAAAGGTACTAATGTGCATCAAGTTCAAGCTTCGTCAGATTTTTCTACTGTTGTTTGTTTGGATGATGCGAAAGTTTTTTATCATCTTAATGCAATTCAAAAACCTCGTGACCTGTAAAAAATTCTTTTGATAGCATTTTTTTACGGTTTTGCCATATTTTTTAAAATAAATCAGCAAGCTCCTAAACCAAGTTCTTTCAAAATATTTTTAAATTAAATTTTGATAAACAAATTCTATAAACAACATCTATATACCGTAAAATTTCGATCTGCATGATTTTCTGTATATTTATAGTTATAATTAGTAAAATGACAACTCATTGACGCATTTTGTCGAGATTATTACCGATTCATGCATTTGAAAGATTAATGAAACAGACAATAAGCTCATTTAATTTTTAAGACAACATAGTAATAATGCATTATTTTTTACTATTGTGAGCTTGGAATTTTACGGTATATATTAAAATTTTTATAGAGCATTTTTTTACGTATTTTTTTATATACAATAACGATTCAAATTGTTATTTGTTGGTGATGGGAAATTAATTTATTAAGACATTTAATATAAAAAAAAAATATTGTAAAAATTAACCATAATTTTAAAGTTTACATTGTGAATTGTTATATGATGTATTTGATTACTAACTGAAGAGTTCTTGATTTATTAAAAAAAATTTATCTTATTGTCTTCTATTCTTTTTATTTAAAATTTGGATGAAATTCAGTCACTTTTTCTCTATGGAAATGACAGCGTTAAAGGAAAATTTATTGTTATTACTTTCGGTAACCCATTCTTAATGGAGCCACGGTAATTTAAGCAACTGCAAATGCTCTTCGGAATTTAAAGGGAAAAAAGAGAAAGATATATGAAAAAAAAGAAAAATTTAGAGTATCCGGCAAGTGACAGTGGAAAACATCAATAAATCACCAATAATGCAAGATCCTCAGCATCCTTTAATAGCTGAAATAGTTTGAAGCTATAAAACAGGTACATACAAGCTTATTTCTTAATATAATAATAATACAAAGAGAGAAAATAGTTATGACGCTCACTTTGTTGGAGTTTATTCTAAAAATTTCATATATATTAGAAAATTTTATTATTTTATTTATGGGTTTAAATTCAGAGAGTGAGTTGGTGTTAAAAGTGTCGGCTCTCTAGCATGATGGGCAATTTTTCTTGATCCATTACAGAGCTACTGGCAGGCATCTCCGAATTAGAATGGATTAGGGCGACATTCCATCACAAAACGATGGTAAGTATCAGAGATGCAAGTCACTAGTTGAAGATGAAACGTGAAGAAGAAATTAAATCTTCTACTTAAAGTTGATTGAACTCTTTATTGTTCATATCACAATAAATTTTTATAACTAATTAAAAAATTTTGTTAGATTTTTATATTTTGCTATTATTTTTCTCAATTCTGCACTGTTTACAGAGAAAACGTAAAGAAATTATGGTTTTATATTTTCAGACTGTAATAAAAATATTATTATCCTAAGAAAAGCTTTTAAAATTAACATTAAATCGATGAAGAGATAAATTTTCATTTATATAGGTTATTAACTCGTCTGCGTTAATGTTTATTTCCGGATTTAACAGGCGACAAAAGCCTCATAAATTTTCATACTACGTTTAATACACCCTATCATCCACAGAGGTCGCCATATGCAAATCCTAATCAATGGACGAACGCTGGAGACGCACGACTTACGGTCGCTCAGATCTCGCGTTCAATCCTTAAATATTTCTTCTAAGAAGATGCAATCAGGTAAGAATGCGCAACTACATTTATTTAATCGATTTTGGGATTAATATCTACATAACTATGCATAAATTTAAATCAACTCAAAATAAATTGGAGAAAAAAGTTTATTTAACTTTTAAAGCTGGATTTATTTGACATCCTACTCACGCAACTTTAAAACATTATTAATATTCATTTAAAAAACTTTGATGAATAGAAAATTCCATTTGTTTGCTTATTTTCATTTGTTTTGTTTCTTAAAATGATATTTTAAAATTTTCCCATCAAAAATCTCAAAGAAAACGCAGAAATCTCGGAATAATCCAAGACATTTAATCTGGTTGAATAACTGGAAACATTTTTATTTGTTATGATAACAAAAAAGATATTCTTTTGTTTGTTTCTCTGGCTCATTTCCATAGAAGGCGTCCATCCGTCTAAATGGCACATTTCTCTTAAAACTTGTCTGCTAGAACACAGTCCTGGTGTCTGTCTCTTGGAAAAGCCAAAAGCAGACCTTATTCAGCTCATTTCTTATGCATACAGAATAACATTGAATATATTGGACTCTATCCCAGTTCGTGGACTTTTCATCGCGTTAAACCCACTCAAAGCATCAAATTGATTCCACAAAAACACAAAAACAAACGAGAAAAAGAAAAACATTAAAAAAAAACACAATTTCAAACTTTTACCATTAGGTGTTTTGTTTACTTGGTTTATTAGTTGCTTCTTATTTACACGGGGACAAGTTGATACATTATATAAAAGATGAGAAAAAAGATGATGTTTATTTGGATGGAGTGGAATTCGATTGAGTTGGCACACATTTCTTCATCTGAAATAGCAAATCCACTTGTGTCTTGGGTTTCTGTTTTAACATATAGGAAATCGTAAGGAAAGTAATTTCCGGTTTTCCCGTAAGGGAATAAAGTAGGTGATATGTCGCTATTAGTTAGAACACGAAAAGTGCACAATCTAGTGGTTTTTTTCTATTGAGCTTAATTATAGGACTTGCTGTGGTCATTAGTTGATGTCCAGTAACGAGGGATAATTTGTGTGATTTATATTAATGATAAGTTTGGGTTATTTTCTAGTTTCTAAGTCGTTGGTTTTATTATAGTTTTTTTAATGAAATTGATTGTTGTTTTTATGTATTAAATTGAATTAAAATTAAAAATAGAAAGGAAAATTGTATTTTTTTTTTTTTTGCATTTAAAAAAATTAATTTAAAAAAAAACTACATTAAAACTGACAAAATGAGATTTAAGGCTTATTTGCTTTCTTTATCCCCTTCCTTTGTTTTTAAAAACGAGATTGTGAAATTAAATGTGCTCTCATTTCCTGTTGCAGATGAAAACATTCATGAGAACAAAATATTTTTACTTTTATTAACTTTTTCTTGTAGATGGAGGAAGATGTAGTGAAAAATGTAAAGAAAAAAGAATATAAAATTTTTTCTACAATATGGTGATTTGAATTCGGTTGAAAAAAAATAAGTCGTTTAAAACCACAAACCTCTCATCTAGTTTTATTAGAGAACTAAAGGAAACTGGCAGAAAAGTCAGCACTTTGTGGCAAATTTGCCTTCCATGACATCAGTTAAGACAAAATGGAGCGCAGTTAATGGTGGCACGTGCATTGAGAAGAATGATGACCAGTTCGTTTTTTAAAAGTTTAATGCTCCTTGTTTTTCTTTTTGCATTTTAAATGTGTTGTGTGAGGAGTTATTTATAACAAGATTAGAAAATTATATTACAGAGTATTTCACTGTATTGTAAATTATTGTTATCTTTGTGTGAGTTTTATGTGATTCTTTTCTTTTCTGATTTTTATCTTTTTCTTGTTTCTTTGCTATCTCAAAAAAATGATTTGTCTAGCTCTAAAATTCAAGTAGGCCACATAAATATGAATAGAATTCATGTTGTTATCACATTTATATCAATTTAATGCATCAAGTTAATAAATAAGAGATTTTTCATCTCATTTTCAATAAAAATACATTTTGTTATTGCATAAATTTATTAATTTTTCTTTATTTTTAATTGATTAAACTAAATAAATAATAAATATTTACTATTCTTACATCCAATCAATTATCTAAGATATCTAAAACTCAAATAATTTGATATATTTTCATTAGATTTACAACTTGTTTGCAAACTATTGAAACGTGGCTGAAACTTAGCTTTCAACCTGTCATTTCTTGTTACTTTAATCTCACACAAATAAATATAAAAAAAATCTTCGAACGAAAGAAAATAATAAAAAAAAACATAAGAATGTTATTCTTGTCTGTCTATTGACTTTGTTGCTGGATTTGTTTTATTGAATTATAGTATTGATTTTACATCTTGTAAAGAATAAAAAACTCTTCACAGAAGAAAGTATACACAGCAGCAAAAATATAAGAGCTTTTTCCAGCTTTTTATCAGTTACCAATAAAAGCATACTTTAAACAAGCCTTTGAGAAACTTTGAAAATACTTAAAAAAAACTGACCTCTTTCACTTTCTTAAAGTAAAAAAAAAACTAAGTCACAATAAATGCTTTTAGTAATGTTTTTCCTCAACTAAGACGTTTGATGAATTGTCACGAATCCGTTTTAGACAGAGTTAGGCGCAATATATATGGGAGTGGTCTCGTTATTTTCATTAGAAGTCAAGGGTCTCAGATGGCGCTATGGAGGCAGGAAATCGAATTGCCAAATAACCTCCCTAGAGGTATAAGAAGAAGAAACTGCAGCTTTTTACACCCAACTTGAGATCTCTTGTGGTAAAGTTTGCAACGCGCAATTAATTGTGTTCAAATGT
>JAQFZN010000613.1:0-26065 GCA_034687075.1 Geophilus carpophagus
ATGCTCAGTGCATGTGTCCAAATTGACACAGGATGGTATTTGGAAGGTGGGAACTCAATCGGTACTGCGAAGGTTAATATTATTTAATGTTGTTATTCAGAAAATTACTAATTTTTTTTTTCAAAATGATTTAAAAATATATTTTCTAGGAACTCTGAAAATTTGAACATAATCTATAACTTTTTGTATTATTTTTTCAAGAATTTAGATGTCTGTGTCAAAAAAGACACAGCATGGTACTGCGAAGGTTAAGAAAGATAGTGCACTTTGGTGTATAGTTCCGCAGGATTTTTTTTATTTTCCCCAATTTACTTGAATACAAGGGAATAGCCATATCATTCTTCTTGGCACCCTCGAGTATTCTACGTGACGTATAACTTTCTCGTTGAGTGCGGGGGTATAGAGTACTTTGTTTTTTTAATATTTATTTTTCTTCTGAAAAGCAGAAGTCAAGTCGTAGACGAGTCGTTGAACTCAAACTGCGCCTTATCTGAAAAGAACATTTTGTTCCCGGACGACGATTACTGGTCCCAAGCTTCAAATTGGGAGAAAACAGTTGTTGTGCATGCCCTTTAATGCAGATTATTCCCCTAAAGTATTATAAAAGATCAATTTTCCTCTTTTTTTATTCACAAATAGAAACCCGCTAAAAGGTAGCTTAACTCAGGAAGTCAATTTGAAAACATTGTTTTAAGCTTTAAAGCTTAGAAAAAGGCAATAAAATGTTTTTTAATACTGTGTAACTAAATCCATTTCTTATTGCTATTTTGTAAGAAATAAATAATCGCATAAATACAAATTTTGTTGTTAAGTTTTTATAACTAAATTTATTTTTCTTATGTGTTACGACTTTCTGTTCTCTTGTTACCAATCTGTAATAACTATAAAAATGTAAAATGGCTGTTGATGAGCCTTAAAATAATAATATTCAGTTCAGTGAACTCATTTGGTGTTTATCTCTTATTGGCAAATTGCCATAATTTTAATATAAATAAAAGCATGTCATAACACGCGAATTACAAATCTTAATGTATCAATTAATTAACATGTAAACAACTTCTCAAAAGCCTGATTACATGCTATCATAATTTAATAATACTTTAATAGATATCTCAAATGGAGTCTTTAATTTTCTTTTTTCTTTTTATCTATAAAAGTCTTTTAATTCACTTCTTTCAGTTGCTAAGAGCAACAAAAAGTTTTTATCTGTGTATAATATCACATTTGGCACATTGTATATAAACAATAATCTCTTTTCTATAAAGGTATTATTAAATTCATTAGTAATATAACGTTTATAATTCAATTACACAAAAAGTAATTTTTTTCTAATTATAAAGTTTTCATACCGAAATTGTTATAGATAAAATATATAGCAACGCAGATAACAAAAGAGAATTGATTAACATTGAAATCTAAATAGAAACAAGGCAATTTTTACCGTTACCATCTGACAGCTATTAAGGGGTTAAATTGATTGAGTTTGAGGTTTATTCGACCACGTTTCTACTTCAGCATTGCTTCTGATTTGTGCAAATCCTACTCTACGTGAGAATTGAGGTCGCTTTCCTGCATTGCAATCAGAAAATTCATGGTCTTACTAACAGTTTCCCTGACCTACCGTTACCCAATTAAAGACAAACATGAAGAGGTTTCGCGAATCATGTTTTTATTAGCAAACGTGTGTACTTACGCAATTACTATTATATACAACAGAACCTGACCTTATACGAGCAAAAGAAGGGCAAACAATAACATAACCGGTTGTTATATGTACTATTTCAAAGTGATGTTACGATGTTATTAATAGAATCAGTACATAAAACATATTTTTTTTTCTTTTTAGTAAACACACACTTTAAGTTTATGTGATGAGAATTCTGATAAATATGTTAATTTTTACAGTGATTACTAAATTTATGCTTCACTAAACATTCATTACTTCCGATATGAATTTTTCGGTGAAGTGGAGTGAATGGTAATTCCATGAGTGATCACTAAAGTGCCTATAAAGTTTTCTTACTCAATTTTTTTACAAGCCTTTACTAAAGCTATCTTTTTTTCAAATCGATAAAAAAAACTTAGAGGTTTTTGTGATTGGGTTTAGTTGGACCTGAACTTGAATAACATTTTCACTCACTTATTAGGAGTTGATAGGATGTGAATTGCACTTGCCAACACTACATAATACATCAATTAATTGATTTAGCCAAGCGAAAATTATCAACTGTCAGCACGAAATTTATTAAGAGCAAGATAAATAACAGTTGACATTTAAGAAAAAGTGTTAACTGCTTCAATATTAATTGATTTTGGATGAGCAATGGAATGACTGACGTACTTACAACAACTTGTCATGTTGATTGATGGATGAGGAAGCAAAGTGCGCTCAAGCTGACCAACTCAACCTCTTGCACGCAGCGGGCGAGTCTGTTTCTCTTTGCTGGAGCACGCTTGGCGCAACCGGACTCGGAGCCGGGAGTAGTAGTGGCGCCACCTTTTTCATTCGACGCAGTCTTGAAACTAGTGACGTCACTGGAATCATTCAAATCTATTGGCCCATGGGAAATGCATTGTATAGACGAGATTGCAAGCGACGATTGATGGAATACGACAATAAATGAAATTCAAAGTACAAGTTTGCTTTAAGAATACAAAACATGCACCGCATATTAATGATATAGATAAAGTATAAAATCACACATCAATCTTTAACATTTCACGTGCAAATGTTAATGAGGTACGTTTTCGGTCCAATTTTATGAATGACGTCACTTCAAAGCATATTATTTCCGTATTACCCGTCACGCACGTGTGATGGATGCCTACAAATATCTGGATTTTTGCCAGTATCCATCTCTCACCTTCCAATTTCTTTCATTGCAAAGCAGGCTGTCAGTGAAGCCCACAACGACAAGACGGAGTTTTCTACTCAAAGTTTTTTACATTTTTGTTCGACAGGCAATTTACAGAAACATAAAATTCTCTTGATTGTTGAATTTTTTAGGTAGGGGGAGAGAAAAGTTTGGGTTACTGAGAAAACTACTGCTTTATAGAATTTATTTCTGGGAAAAGTATTGTGTTTAGATATCTTAGGAGTTTCCTTACAGGAAAGAAATTTAAGTAGCTGTAAGCCATAAATATAAAAACTTTAAAAGCACGGTTAAACAGGGCGTAAAAAAATAAAAGAAAAATGCCACGTGCCAAATGTCAGAATTTCTACCCACGCGCTTACTTGCACATTGTAATAGAAACCCAGTATATGATTTTTTATTTGACGTTGATGCTACTTAGCCTCGGTTTTTCAATTTCGTGACCCTAAACCCTGTGATTTTAGAACTCGTGTCAGGTCATTTGGGAATAAAGCTTCAATTGAAAGTTTTTCTTAAAACCTGTTTCTTCAACTTTAAAATAAATTATCTATTTAATTTTATGAGATGTGTTATTAATGAGTTTTGCAAGACATCATTATGGCAAAACGATATTTTTTAAAATTCGAATCAATAAAAGATTTCACTTTGAATTTAGTCAAATTAATTTTGTGAGCGTATCATATATTTTTGAACAAAACATAACTTTTATAAATTGTAAAATAATTATTATTAATAATAAATTATATTATTATTATTATTATTATTATTATTGTAAAATTTATAATTTACATTTAGTCCTAAAGATGTTTATACAAACTCACGAATGTCTAATGCAATAATGTTTTAATTTTTGATATAATTTTATTGATTTGATGTATTAATATTCTTAATGTGATTAAAATCAAGAATAGTGTACTAGTGGGATGTTCTCAGTAGCATCCTAGCAAGTTTAATAAAGACTGAAATGTAATCTGGAAAATGTCTAACCCATTGTGATAAACAATTTTAATAGAAAACGTATAATTAGGTAGCTGTACAAGCTTCTTTCTCCCTGAATTCAGTCTGTAATAGGTTTATGGTTTTTTTTGGTTTTAATTTTTATTTAGTAAACAAGAATATACTTTTTTTATCAATATAACACAAGTTTTGTAGCAAAGGAAATTGTCTTATAAACCCAACTGATATCGATTGCTCACCTAAACAAAACAATTTTAGTCTATCAATCACTGTTCTGACTAACAAATAACAAGAAAACTGAATAACAAATTTAAAATGCTTCTCAAGCTTTTGTTCGCCATTCCTATCTATGGTCAATGATGACGGTAGTTACTGTAATTAGTAATTAAATAAATGAAGTAATTTTTTAAAGTGTGCAGTTAAAGCTAATAGGATAATACTCACAATTTATTTTAGTAATTAGGATTTTTTTTTAATTTAAAAAAATTATTAAATACTTAAAAAGTATTAAATGCATAGTTTTTGTTTTTATCTTTCAGTTTTAAACATTAAACTTGATTTTCTTGATAGGGGTTTAAGTTAATGCACTGTAAAGTGCATAAAATGTTAAACAACTGCTTCGCACTAAACTTGTCACCAGCTTCTGGTACATAATCTAATTTAGTGATCAGCCAAACTTTGATTTTTTTTAACGTTTTCCTTTGCGCATAAACTTTTCTTAAAGGTGTTTTTCTTTGCTGGAAAATTGATAGATTATTTTCTAAATCTAATTAATTTTGTTAATCATTGTGCTAAAATTTAGTGAGCATTAAAGTTTTAAAATAATTTAAAAACAAACAAAAAATATGAAAAATTGTGATATTAAACATTAAAATAACATGTTTGGTGTTTTACTTGACAAAAACAAATTCATAAAGCAAAATGTTTTATTCTTTTATCGTTTTCTAAGATAGGTTTTACATGTAGAAGAGATTCAGATTTCTTTAATTTACGACTGAAATAGGAGCAGAAAGAATTTTCAAGTCATTAATTTGTCGGTGCTTTATTTCTAAAGCTTTATTTTCAATGAAATAAAACCTGAATAATTTACTTGTGTTGTTTCCTTAACACATACAGGACTAGTTTAAAGTTTGTACTGTAGAGCCTATCAATGCAGTCTTCAAATATATCCTACAATTCCCTTGACCTCGTGAGCACACAATCTAACATCGAATTAAGCTTTACTCCCAAAAATCTCTGCAGTTCTGCTACACAATTTTAACGAAGTTAGCTTTTCCGGCGTTACTGTATTAATTGCGACATTATCCTGACTCTTAAGTGTCATTATTAACATTTTGATCTTTACCTTTGCTCTTTAATACTCAATATACATTTGCAGACACTGTTCAGGAGTGTATAGCTTGATATTGCACATCTATTAGTTACAAAAACGCAATAAAATAGCCATAAAAGTTTTTCTGCAGCCATTTATGCGTTTCTTTTAATGTATGTTTGTCTACTAAATCGATTATTTAGGTCGCAGAAGTAAATATAACGACTGTTATTTCGATATACCGTATACGTATGTTGTTCTCACTCTCTCTTCGCTTGTTTAATCAAAACCACGGATGATTTATTTATATTTTGATTGACTGTCATTTCATAACAATTTTGATTATCTACTTTTCCCTATAGAAAAATTTTCCGAAACTTCTGTTAATAGCACAAGCACACAAACGGCACAGAAACCAATACAAGAGGACAAATTTCCAGCTACTAGAACCTATTCCCCCAGCAACAATACCATGAGTGGCAACAGGACTCGAACACAGCTTTCAACTTAAATCAACTCACCATGGAAATCACCTATGACGCAAGTAAAAGCGCTATTCTTCACATACAGTAACCTGCAACTATTCGGTAAATGCAACTTCAATTTTATCGACTTTGACTTAACTAAGAAACAAAAATTCTCCAATTACAAAAGTTTTTATTCAAACCACATCAATAAAAAAAACACTAAGACAAAAATCATTAAATTGCTTGGCTGTTGGCACAATTTAATTTTTTTGCATGTATGCACAGGAAGTGTTTTTTTTATCTGTAAATCGCCCTGTAAATCAGATTCTCGCTTACCATTAAAAAAAATATTGGTTATGTATCAATAATCAATTGCAAACTCCATTTAACAAAAATCTTTATTGCTTACTGAGACTTTTAATATTGTAATGTAATAAGATATACACTAACAGTAAGATGTATATATCTTTTTTAATGTAAGTTATTTCTATAGTTATTTTTGCTTGTCATTTCGTATAAAGCTACATAAAGATATTGATCCAAGTCCCTTGGGCATCTTTGTATAGAAAGATTACAATTGAACCAATAAAATGTAGTAATGAAGCAAAACTCTAACTTTTAAATTTAAATTTGCACTAATAAGGTGATGTTTGCTTTTCTACAATTTGACTATTATGTTAATAGAATTGAATGCAGTGGCGCGTTCCCAATTCAATTACCAAATTAGTACTGATGACAAGGATACGCCCAAGGTACAAACCGATGGTTTTATAAGCAAACACTGACAAGATATGAGGAAACAAATGCAACGTTTATTTGCGATATATATAAAGTTACAAAAAAAACTATATGTACATAAAAATATGAGAAATTTTATGGATTATTCTAATGCTTTTTAAAAGCACGAATTACTGACATGTATAAATCAATAGAAAAAAATAAATAAATACTTCTTCAAATTTAAAACAAAAAAAGTAAGTTAAATAAATTGAAATAATTACTCTTAGGTTGAAAATTATGGAAATAAACATTCGAGTTATTTAGTTTTCGAAATAACCACTTCTAAACGCGCAAGAATTTTCTATTCTAATTTATAGTACGAAATCCCATGTCATACATGATTTTCTGCCTTTGGGTCTATGCTTCAATATCTGGAACGGTTAGAGTTGAGAAAACCTATTAAATAAATCGAATTAAAAGTTTTAACCAATTCTTCCTACACCAGATAGCAATAAATAAAATGCAAATTTCATTCTGAAACCAAGCAACAATAACAGCAACACAAATTATAAAAAGAAAATAACAGCAAGCTATATAACGTAATAGTTCACAAACATGGTTCCACGTAATTTCCCGGAAATAAACCAGTCACTCCATCCATCATGCCCTCGTACCACCCATCATCGTTCTTCTTTACGACGTAAATAACTGAATTTTCTGCAAAAGACAGCTCATCGTCCTTATCTGCTGCATAGTCGTATATGGCAATAACTAAAATCAACGCAAAATTTCAATTAATTATGTAAATAAACAATTATAATAAAAATAAAAAATTTAATGGTAAACCTTTTTCGATGTAATTTTTCGGTACCCAATCCGGTGCATCCTCTGCACCATGTCCGAACGCTGGCGGTGAAGGAGGTGCGTAACTATTCATAAACATGGCTTGCTCGTCATCAGGAGGCGGCGGTAATGGAGGTGAAGCTGTAATTAGATATCATCATCAAATTAATCAAATGTTTTAAAAATTAAAATTATTTTTCTATGTTAATTTACCATTTCCTTGTCTATCATAATCTCCAGCACCTCCTAGATTATTAACCGGAGGCGGAGGAGGAGTTGGAGGTGGCATTGCGTCTAAAATCAGAATAAGAAACATTATTCATTTTAATTAAACTTCCTTTACAATTTATTTCTCATTTCTAATACTGTGATGATGATTAGTCATGCCAAATCCCATTTCAACCGGCATCATTTGGGGAGTAGTTGGTTGATGCATCATCTGACCATGGTTATGACCGATCGCATGATGAGTGATCGGGTAGACCATTCCAACTTGAGGTTGCATGTGCTGCTGTTGCATCGCTGTCGGTTGATTGGACATCATTGGAAGAGATCCGTAACCGCTGCCTCGTTCACGTCTTCCATCTGGAGCCCTCGGATGTCCCAACGGATAATTTGGCGCGTAATTACTGGGAACTTGAGGCGGAGCTACAGGTGGCGCAAGAGCCCTGTACTCTCGACTTCCCTTCGTCAAACTACCCATTGCACGAGTTGGTTGTGGTGGAGTTGGAGGTTTTGTTGTTGGTGGCGGTCCACTTTGACCATTCAAAGGTGGAGTAGACGGTCCTCCTGTGACTGGTCGTTTTGTTCTTGGTGTGTTATTTGTCATTTTAATCCCATGACCCACTTCATCTAAAACCGAGTAATCTATTGGTTTTCTGATATATTTAATTGGGCGTTCCGGATTAATTGGTGCCACGATTTTATGTTGTCTTGTTGTACTTTTATTTGTAGTCAAAACACCGATTTCTCTTCTAGCAACTTTTTCTTTATGAATCATAATCATCTGTAATTAAGATAAAAATAATTTAAGTATCTTAAAATTATATTTTTAATAAAATAATTTAATCCAATTCATATACTTGAGCTATGTGATTGATATGAGACTCCATTTCCGTCAATTGCGTGGTTTGAAGGTCCAACATTTGCAGGAAGTTGTATGCCAATGTATTAATTTGATACGCTACACTGGCTAGAGATTGTGTAGTGTAATTTTTTGTTTCTTCTAAAGCAGCACGTTTATTATCAGACTACGATTAAGAATAAATTTGTAATTTTTAGTAAAACAATGTAAACTATTTTTAATAAAAAATTAAATCACCTGGAAGTAATTGCCTTCACAATAATCTGCAACCCTTTCCAAATTTGTGTAACTATCCTGCAAGCTCTGTTTTCCTTCCGGAATGTCTTGTTCAATCAAAGTGGCTAAGTCCGCCATTTTAGTAAACACCATTAGATTTCTTCTTCCTGTAAGGACAAATTACACTACATTTAATTAACAAGAAATATTTAAATGATAAATCTCTGCTACCTTTTCGTACTCCAGCGTCAACCTCGGCGCCTATCTTGAAAGCGGAAATCAATAATGAAACAACCTCGGATGTAGGAAATGACGTCAAATAAAGTATGGCATGATGGGAATGTTTTCGCATTTGATATCAATAGCGTAGCTTCAACTTTGAATCAGCCTAGAATTTCGCAAACAGATTATGGTAAGGTATGTTTATTACTAATTTTATTGTTTTCATCGTTAAAATAAACTTGAAAATACAAGAATTTTATTAACGGAATTTAATTTAATTTTAAAAAATATTTTATAATTTTTACGACTCGAATTAAGATAATTTTTTTAAAATTGTTTATTAACAGTATTATATAAACATCTTGACTTTTTCTATTTTTAAGTTATCTTTTTGTGGTAATCTTGATTTCAGACCTGTCGTTTTCAGCGAAATTCGTGTACAAGCGTACGAAAGTTATGGCGAATTCGGGCTACACAGAAGTAAATTTTTCGCAAGGTAATTTTTAGATATGAGATTAATGGCCTGTGGTATGAATAAACATTTTATTTTAGTTTACGAAGGTAACGATCTAAAGTTGGAACCTGGAAGTCCAAACGGGCCAGGAACCGGAAGGTATTCATTTACTAGAACGTCAAGTACTGGATCAATTCACACCGAGTCATCAGCTCATAATTCAGGTATATATTGAAATTTGATAACATATTTACTAATTTTAATTTTTTACTTGTTGGTTAGATGATGAAGATAGCGATAAATCGACTATGAGCTACAAAGAACGTCGACGAGAAGCTCATACTCAAGCTGAGCAGAAGAGAAGAGATGCTATTAAAGTATAAAGACGTTTGAATTTAATTTATTGATTTCAACATTAGATGAAATATGACATTTAATCTGTAGAAAGGTTATGACACACTTCAAGAACTTGTGCCAACTTGTCAACAGCAGGACAGTGTTAGTGGTTACAAATTAAGCAAAGCTACAATTTTGCAAAGATGTTAGTTGCGAAATAAATATTTTGAAATTATATGATTTAAAATGTGTTTATTTGCAGCACTAGATTATATTCAATTTTTAATCCAGCAAAAGAAAAAGCAAGAGGATGAATTAGCAGCTTTAAGAAAAGAAGTTGTTGCATTGCAAATCATGAAAGCGTAAGTTTATTGTAATTAATTTTTTAATGTAGAATCAATGTTTTAAAATAATTTCTGTAGAAATTATGAGCAGATTGTTCGTGCTCATCAAAATCAACCCAACCAGTCTGAAAGTCAGTTATCGGATGAAGTAAAATTTCAGCTAGTAATAATTACTATTTAATATTAAAAATAATTTATTAACGATTTGTTTTTAGTTTCAGGCTATAATGGACTCACTTTTTCAGTCATTTAACAACACAATTTCGATGGCAAATTTTGCTGAATTGTCTGGATGTGTTTTCAGTTGGTTGGAGGAATATTGCAAACCTCAAGTAAAATAATATTAAAATTATTATTATTAGTGCAATAACAATTTTATTTCATTCTTTTTTTTTTTTAGACCTTACGTGAACTGGTCTTATCATTGCTCAGGCAATTAAACTTGCAGTTAAGTTAGTGCCATTTGCACCCATATATTTTTCAATCTCAGGGTGTAAAAGTAGAAAATTCATGTAGAAATTATTTTTATCAATGATTCTAAAAGACAAAAATTGTAATTGTGTAAAAAAGTGGTTAGCTTAATTTGGATAATATATATGTGGTGAAACATATTTTTTTTCGTTTGTTAAATGTTGCCAAAGTTTAAAAAAATTGTTTTTAAAAATACTTTGATGTTCTTTTACTCTTTTGCTAACTTTTGTTATTTGTTGTCTCGGTAAGTCAACATCTAGTGTAAATGAATATACGTAGTATAATGATAGACGTAATTATTTGGTCGTTATGTTTTAAGTTTTAATGCGAAAGGTTATGTGGATAATGCCTATTTTTCATTTAAAATTTGTTTTATCCTTTGCAGTTAAATAACTTTTATTAGGTGTGTACAACACATTATTGAGAAAAACAATTTATGATTTATAATTTTAATTTAAAATTTGAACTGCAAAGAAAAATTGTACCTGTAATGATCTTTTTGTTTAATGATTTTAAACTTTTTGTTACTTTTAATTGTATGGAAAAGAAATCCTTATTTTTAATACATATTTCAAAGTGGAAGGCTCTTATTCAATCTTTTATTTAACAAGTGTTAGCAATTTCTTTGTTAGCTGCATACAAATCCGTTTTGGCACCAAACAGTATGTCAGCGTTTACTTAGTTTGAATTCAAATCTAACTTTTTCAGTTGGATCTTTTTACAAACAAACTCAAAACATATGCTGCAGAAAAATAAATGTATTTGATTCAGATCTGTAAAGTCTTAAGCACGCTGTTATTATGTTGTAAATTCAAAATCAATGCTCCACAAGCTCGGTTGCAGAAGAAACTTTGCTATCAAGTAAAGATGATGCAGCTTTTACAGCTTCAACTTGGTAATGATTATCATTAATTTCAATGTCGTCACCATCCAAAATATTAGAACTAAATTTCAGAGTTCCTTTTAGAATGTCTCTTACCTGAAATAATTTGAAAATATAAAAATAAAACAATTATTAATATTGTGTCAATTAATTATTTAAATATTATTTTCACTTGTTTCAATCCTGCTAAGGCTATTAACATTTCATCTTCGCAATCAAGATTGTGCTTTAATACACAATCTTGTAATCGATCTGAAATTATTTAACTTTTATAAATGAAAACCTCTTAAAGAAGTATGTATTTTCATTACCAACGTGAATTGTCATTTTTGACGAACAATATGCATTCATTGCTTGTAAATCATGGAGCTGACCCTGTAGTCGAGGTCTGTCATCTAATAAATCCTAAAATTTAATGTATTCTAATTATTATCTAATTCATTACAAAATATACAAACTTTATTTTTTTGCACTTACACTTTTTATTTCTTTATTTCTTTTAAACGGCCAACTACCTCCTCTGCTCAATTTTTTCTCCACTTCTTCATCCTTCTGCTTAGCGACAAATTTTTCGGCTTTATTTTGCACTACTTGTAATTCAGTAATAACGCCAGCACTGTTGTGTAAACTTCTTCCTTTAGATTGTACTTGAAGTGACTCGGCTAAGAATTTTTTTTAAAGAAAAAAAATAAAAAATGCAGGTATAGTGTTAACAGACTTACAAAAAGAAGGACTCGGCGTGCCTGAATCGAATGTGGCAGGCTCACTTGAAGCTTTGGCTGTGATTAAATCACCTGTGATATCATCTTGAGTCAATGAAAGTGTTTTTGGCCGTTGCATCGGTTTTTTCGGCATAGTGGAAAATCCCAGATTTGTATTACTTTTTCTTCAAAGTGACAAAATAATTAAATTCATAAAATCGTTATTGAAAATATCTCACATACTCTCCTCCAGATTTGCTTTGGTCTTTAAAATTTTCTCCTGCATTAACATTAGGAGCTCGATGTATGTCCATTCGACCTCCGACAGTAGGTTTATGTTGAAGCATGTGCGATGAATATCCGCATGGTTTAGGGTGATTCTGCGTCAATAAAAATAAAAATTAAAGCAAAATAATAATTTAATTTTCCTAATTTAATTCTTACGTTAGGATCTCTTAAATGCAAAGCTACGTCCATTAAATATTGAACATCAGCCACAGCAGGATATTTCATAAGACAAGTAAGACAACTTGCATAATCACTGGTCAGTACTGCAATTACATGAGTACATTAAAAACAAATAGTTAAATCAATAATAATTCTTACAAACGTCACGAATGAAGATTAACATAGACACAAAAATGTAGTCCACCAAATCAAAAGCCATGCTATCAGCAAATATCACATCCCAAATTACTAATAAATCCTGCAATGGAAATTCTCTTCCAAATAATAGTCGCAACCATCGGCTGAAATAGTAATTAAAGTATAATTTTTATTGTAAAAATAGAAAATTAATTGGTTCATACATTCCATAAATTTGAGGGGCAATTTCTAGTTTTTCCAAATAATGATATAGCTGTGAGTCATGACGTTTAAGCAAATGATCGTATATTCGACTTAATTTAAAAATTATGACATTTGTTGGATTTAAATCTTGAGGTCGAGCAAATAACCTGACACTCATAGAATTTGACTGTAAATTAAGAACAAAATTGTAAAATGGATATTATTGATAACAAATAAGAAATTACTTTCTGAGGATAAATATCTCTAACGATGTACCATGGCTCAATGACTTCCATCACTTGACTAAACATGTAACTAAATAAAATAGAAAATTAATAAATATTAAAATGTAGGAAATCAAATTAATTTCTTACAATGAATCATGTTCAATGAATTCAGGATTCAGCAAAAGTTGAAGATTCTTTCTGTAAACACAACAGCATTTAATAAATTGATCACGAGAAAAACACTTAAAAACTAAGTTAATGTATTAGTAAAAAAAATCCAAATAAAAATAAAATAAATCATAAAAATTACGTGCACTAACCTGCTATTGGTATCAAACAAACTGAAATAATTAAAAAGAAAAAAGAAAACTAAATAAAACATTCACAGTAATTCTAGCAATTTACTTGCAAAAACAAAAGACTGATCAAATGCGTGAAAATTCCAAATGTAAGAAGCACAACATTTTAAACAAAAAGCAATTAGTAAAAAAAACATTAAGTGTTACTCACGGTATTAGTTCTATTTCACAGGCATGCAAATAGGCTTGATGGTCAGAGCGAAGAACGAAAATGACAGGAGCTAAAATTTCGTGCATACCCTGCATTGAAAACAAACAGTTAATACAAAGTTAATAATAGTTAATTCAGTCCAATTGAACCTGTTTGTAAGACATTTGTGGAAAATGACGAGCGTAACAAAATAAAATATTAACCATCATATCTCGAATTTCAGGGTCGTGAAAAAATTCAATCTCAGGAAAACTATATCAAAAATAAAATTATTCACACAATATTGTAATATAAAATTTATATTAAAATTACGTGCGTATGACATCTTGCCGAATTGTTACTTTTAATTCGCTATCTTGAAAATATCTATTCCATGGACTCTGCAGTTTAATTAAAAATTACGAAAATTTTCATATACTGTATAAATCTTTACTGAACTCAGATTTCAAACTCACAGTTTCTTCTTGAGATAAGGGATTATTCAAACTTAAATCCTTTTCAATATCATCGATTCGCGGATTTGTTAAAAACTGAGCAAACAGAAACAACACGTTAGACATCTAATATTGCTTTTGAATTATTTTAAAAAAGTTTGCACTTTTGATTTAAGTGCTTCATATCTGGATCTTGCTTGGTTAGTTTCTTCTAACCATGTACTCTGGTCTTCTGACAAACATTCTAAATAAATCTATAATAAAAGACAATTAAAATTAATTACGAAAATTGTTTTTTTTTTAAATTATATTCTTACTCTCCAACAAATACTACGAAATCGACAATTCCGAAGTTTTCCATCCATTGCTTGTTTTTGTATATACGAAACATATTGTGTTGGTTTCGTGAAAAATCTTTCCCATTCATCTCTAAAAATAATTACAGAATATTTTTTATTTTTCAAAATTTAATGTGGTCCTAATTTTATTGCATTACATGTAATTCTGAGCACCGGTTAGATATCTCATATTCTCCTGATCACATGATCCATTATCTAAAATGACATTGCAATAGCAAATTAACAATTTTATTATTGTTCATTTTGTATCGGTTGTTTACCTTTCACCATTTCAGTTTCTTGCCGGTCGAAGTCGTTAAAAGATGGACTATTAGATCGTTGGTGATTACTCATTTCAGAATAAAATAATTTTGTTAGATTATTTCACAGCTGACAAACAAAATAAGTGATAAGAATTGTTTGATAATTCTTAGAAGCATTCTGAGAACTTGAATGACAAGGTAATATCAATTTAAATTATCATAGCTAAGAAAAATAAATTATTATTTACTGCAAGTATTATTATATTACAATCTTTATGTGTAGTTCAATGGTGACGCTACGTTTCGAGTCTGATCTGGTGACGTAACTACAAACAATGCAGTGAAGTGACGTAAATTATGTAAGCAAATTGCAGCGCTCATGGCGATAGAATGTCAAGTTCTCTTGTAATAGTTAGTTTCAGATTTTGTCAATAGAATACACTACTAATTTTGTTTTGATGTTTATTTCCATACAATTAAAATTACAATTAAATTTAAAATTACAATTGCAATTACAGTAATTATAATAATTTATATAAGCTAGTTTAATTTTGTGTGCATTGCAAAACAACATTAATTTAATCTGATTTGAAATGTTTATAGTTCAAACTGATAAGTTTAAGCGATATTGACAAGATTATATACACGCATATATAAATTTATTTATTTTAAATTAATTAGACACTGTTCTCTTCATCTCAATTAACATGTTTGACAACGAAACTGTTCACCTGTTGGTAACAAAAACGCATAAATTGCGAACTTTATTTTACTTGGTCACACCTGAAGAAACTAAATTTAAAAATGTTGAAGAAGTTCCTGACTACATAACTCAAGTGAGTTACTTATTTGATCCGGCTGTTATTTACCTAAGTTTGACGTATTTTTTAATTAACGCTTTAATTTATTTCTTTTATGAGGTCATTCCATATTTTATAATGTTTCTAATTTTGGAACAACTTACTCTGATTTACCGCGGGAAATTTGAATTTCGCATTAATGATACGATTGGTTCACTGAGTGCAGGACTTTTTTCTGAAATGAATAAGTGAGCAAATTTTATTGCCATCACAATACCGTATAAAAATAAAGCATTTTATCTTCTTTTTTATTAGAATTTTGATTAAATACAGCATCGTGACTCTTTATATTTGGACTTACAATAATTTCCGGTTGATTGACGTACAATGGGATTCAACTTGGGCATGGTGGATTTGTTTTATAGGAGTTGATTTTGGATACTATTGGGGCCACAGATTGTCACATGGTGAAAATAATATTTAAAAACAATAAATACAAATAATAAAAGATAAAATTGATATTTATCTCTTATAGAAATAAATGTGTTTTGGGCTGCGCACCAAGTGCACCACAGTTCAGAAGATTATAACATCACAACAGCGCTACGTCAGTCCATGGTTCAAAAGTACATCGAAGGAGTGAGTTGTTCCCATTTCACATTACTCATTAAATTTTATGAGGCCGGTATTAGACTTTTTATTATTTTTCTTTCTTCAAGTTTGTTTACTTGCCTCTAGCATTGGTTGTACCTCCAACTACTTTCATTCCTCACTTATTTCTTAATAATTTATATCAATTTTGGATTCACACTAGTACTGTAGGAAGATTGGGATTTATTGATTACATCCTCAATAGTCCGAGTAATCATCGAGTACATCATGGTATTACTTATTATTGTCAAAAAAATATTTCTAACGTTTTAAATAATAAATAAATATTTTTTTAAGGTCGTAATCGTTACTGCATTGATAAAAATTATGGTGCAGTGTTTATGATTTGGGATCATATTTTTGGTACCTATGAAGCAGAAAATGAAGAAGTTGTTTATGGATTGGTGCATCCTCTAAATAACTTTAATCCTGTTTATGTTCAAGTAAATATATGAATAATTAAATGTATTAAGTCTCATGATAACAAGGCTCTATTTGTTAGCTCTGCCATTGTATTTACATATGGAACTTATTTTGGGAAACCAAAGGCTTAAGCAACAAGTTGTCTGTACTTTTTAAAGGACCTGGTTGGTCGCCTGGAAAACCAAGGCTTGGAGATCATGATGATATACCGAATGTAGATAATAACATTATAAAATTTAATGATGTTATTAATTTTTTTATAATAGATTTCTGCACCAGTTGTCAGATATGATCCTCCGCTCCCAACATGGTGTAAATTATACGCCTTTTTTCATTTTATTAATTTAATTGGTACATATCAACAATTTGCTGTCAATCATACTGTAAGTGAATAAAAAACTAGTTTATAGTTGTGACGATTTTAAAATTTAATTTGATATTTTAGAAATTAGGACCTAGCGTAATTGCAAGTTTTACAGTCTTTTTATTTACATCACTTATTAGTCTTGGCGCAATGATGGATAAACGGTAATTTTCCATAAAATAATTGATAATTTTAATTAATTTATTGTTTAATTTTATTTTTTATTTTTAAAATTCACAGATATTATTCATCTTTTTTGGAAATATTTCGTTGTGCTGTGCTCGTGTTTGGTCATCAATTCTTTTTAGAACCGATTATGTCTTTCAATAATCTTCCTATTTGGTTTTACCAAGGGCTAAGCGTCTTTTATTTGTTATCAAGTGCTCTATGGATTTACAAACACCGTCTTTGGGTGAAGGAAACGAAGCAAGACTAAACGGAAAACAAGCAATGCATAAAAAACCATTGTTAAAAAAAAAAAAAAAACTGAATTTAATTACAACCGAAGACTATTATGCCATAGTTGTTTTGTGCAGCAAAACTAATTTTTTAATAGTGCAATAGCAATGGTTTTCTGCGCTGCCCCTTATCTTCTCTGTAAAGCAATTTTAGGACAGTGCAAAAGTTTTTCATAAAGCACTTAGTAAATGATTAAAAATAATCTTCTTGATGACTTCTTTGATACATGCAATAGACCTTTGCATAAAATGTGAGATTGCAAAGAGAATTATTAATATAGTCACGGTGTGTTGCTTCCTAATGAATGCTAAGTACCTGAAATCAAACTTTAACAATAAATGACCTTAAGATTCATTACCACAACATTGTACGTCACACTTGATCAAATTTAACCTTATCTTAATATAATCATTGTATATATATGTTAATTCAAACTACATCTCATTCATTTATCAGGTCAATGCAAGCAAAATTACTGCAATTATTTATCTGTTACTTATTACTGATGCAAGATTTTATTTTCTTATGTATACCATAAGTACATAGCCATAAAGTTGATAACAGGAAATAAATAAAAAGCTATTAAATTTGTCAAAATAAAATTTACGATCTGTAGTGATTGACACATTCCATTGACCCATCTAGATAAAGCAGGAAAGGAGAAAATGTTTAAAGTTAGAGATTGCGATAAAAATAACTGCCAATAAAAATGTATTACAAAACTCTTCCGTATTTTAATACAGTAAATATGTTCGTATCAATTAGAATAATCATTTTTATAAAATTTATAGTTTAAGTACAGTGTCGAGCAGCTGCGCAATCAATTCATAGAAACTTATATTGGATTAACCTTTGACTTGGTGCATTCAATATCCGAGGGAAATGACCTTATTTTTCAGTTTGGACTTTTATCATTATGAATAGAAATTCGCTCAAACTGCGTGAAATACTAAAACGATAATAACTACAATCATAACCAGGTTCACTTTTACATCAATTGTGAAACAAGGAAAAAAAACTTACATATTTTTACATTTTATTTCTTTATTTGTTAATTGCAAATGTTTGTTCTTTTGTCTGTTTGCTTGACCCTTTGGTGACTGCCCTACTTTGGTATTTGATTAAGTTCATTCACTAATTTATACAGCACCGAAAAAGAAAGTTATTCTCATTTATAACTGATTACATCATTAGCTTTTCATTTCTACTTACAACAGGTGAGAAAAAAATCATTAAATGACCCTAAAACCTGAAAGACTTAATTAAAAAGAAAATAAATATTTATACTTACTTTAAAATTAATTAATAAAACTTGCTATTTTTATTTAATCTTTAATGTTCAATTTTTTGGGAGATTTTGTTTATCTAATTAATTTTTTTTTAAATCTCAGGTAACGGTAATATTACTTAAAGATGAAAACACTGTACGAGAAGCTATTGTACATTATTGGTCCTTGTAGTAGATGACAACAAACGAGAGCGAAGCCCTTGAGAGGATTTCCGGCTTGGTGACCTAGTAAATTTTAGTTTTTCTACCTGTGAACATCCAAGTTGAATTTAGTCTCAGTTTGATCTTCACATAATGTGTAATGGATGATTTTGATTTAAGAATTCGAGGAAATATTTTGGTTCATCTACAACAATCATTTTGTTTATACACGAATTAAGCTGCATAAAAATGGATAATCTTCTACATTATGGTCAATATGTGGCTGAATCGACTCGTACTTTTCGAAGCATGTTTTATTTATGTACTCCATATGAAACATCTTACGCAACTGTTGAAGAGGTACCTAATTATGTAACGCAGGTGAGTAATTTATGCTACTAAGCAATTAATAATAAATTTAATTTGAAACGATTTACATACTTGAAGACAAATTGTAAATACCGTAAATCTATTTGTATTTTATTATAATTTCAATTTAATTTTACTTCCTTATTGCGAAATAAGAACTTAATTAGGTAATAAAATTTATTCTATTATTGCTCAAGAATAATTTTTTAAAATGTTTTAATTTAAATATTTTACAATTTATAGTAATAGCCTCATAACTTAAATTTAGCTTATTAAAGTGACATTAAATTGGAAAATCAGGTGAAAGCACTCTTTATAATCTAGTAAAGAGCAGTAAAGCAGAAGTGTGCAATCAACAATAACCTTTCCAGCAAGAGATTTCTTAGTTGACCTTAAGCCCTATTGGCAGTGACCTCAATCTTCCATTTGTTTTGATATTTTTCAATCTCTATATATTTAGTACATAACGTTATAAAACTAAAATTCTAATTGTTAAACATTTAATTTTTTAATACGATACTAAAAAATAGAGGTACTTCAAGTTAATGAAAAGTAATATAAATTACTAAAATCTTCTTTCCGCTTTCATAAAAAAATCGTTTAAGGGAAGTCTTGAATAAAGATAATGAACTTGTTTAAATGATCACACCAAGCATCAAATTGTCAGATGAGTTAATGACCGACGTCCACGTGGAGATCGAGAACAAGGTTTTTCCATAAGGTCAACATTACCTGCAGGCTATAGGTAGTGAATACGTGCAGAAACTTGAATTATTTTAAAGATTTAGGTTATTGAAAGTACTCTCGATTAAACAGTTCTGAATGAAAACTCTCTACATGCTCTATAAAAGCGAGTTAATATGCTAATAAGTCGTGATTTGTAATCGAGATAAAAATTAATTTTCTGTTTCTCATAATGGATGTTTTTATTGGATTTTTTTATTTATTTTGAATGTGAGTTTTTGAAGTCTATTTCTTGAGTTTCTCACTTAGTTGAGCTTTTTTCTTCGCTTGATTGAACTCTTCATCCTTTCCGCCTCCATTTCATTCATTTGGAGCTCCTGCTGGTGACAAACTTATGAACCAAGCAGCAAAACTTGAGAATCAAACAAAAGACAGTGGGGTCAATGAACTACCCCTTCTTCCACTCATCTCTTCCGTTTCTAAGTTGGGACACAACGTTTCCTGTATTGAGCAGCAGGTGGTCAATCGCTTCAAAGGATAAAAAAATGTTTCTTCTTCTGTCACTTCAATTTGATTTTTCTTCACTAAACATTGCATTTAATTTTAAAAAATTTAATTTTTTTGTTATTTGATATGTAGTCTATTCCTCTTTTTTTTCTCTTCACAATTTTGGAGCAAGTGGTTTTGTGGCTTCAAGGAAAACCTCCTTTGAGAATCTGTGATGGAGGTGCTTCAATTGTGGCCGGTTTATTTCACGAATTATCCAAGTCAGTTTTTTATATATTTTTTTAGTTTTAAAAAGTTCTAATTAATTAAAATTTCTCTATAATTTATTACTCAGAATGTTCGTTCGTAGCATGGAATTACGAATGTATATTTGGTTTTGGAATAACTACAGGATAACGGAATTACCATGGAATTCATCTTGGACGTGGTGGTTATGTTTATTAGGAGTTGATTTTGGTTATTATTGGTTTCATCGATTAGCACACGGTAATTTACATCTGAAAATAAATGCAATTCATTAATTACAATGCCAATATATATTTTTAAACTTAGAAGTCAACATTTTTTGGGCAGTACATAGTGTACATCATAGTTCAGAAGACTACAATATGACAACAGCGCTTCGGTTGTCTGTTCTTCATCCATATTTAACATGGGTATTTCATTTGCGCTTAGAAACGTGTAAATATTTTATATAAATTTTTATTTTTTCCAGATATTTTACATGCCATTAGCATTATGTATTCCACCATCCATTTTTATGGTTCATGTTCAATTTAATTTAATATATCAATTTTGGTTGCACACAATGACCATAGGCAAATTGGGATTTTTAGAATATTTGGTCAATACACCTGCACATCACAGAGTTCATCATGGTAAGTTGTCATAAACTAATTTTTAAGTAGTTTATTTTATAACTTCATTGTCACTTGAAATTTAGGTCGGAATCGGTACTGCATTGACAAAAACTTTGGTGGGATTTTAATGATTTGGGACATTATTTTTGGGTCATTTCAAAATGAAGAAGAAGAAGTTGTATATGGCGTTACAACACCAATAAATACATACAACCCCATTAATATACAGGTAAAACAAACGTCAAAGTCCAATTCCCATTGTGTGGGTGGGTGAAGGTCACTACGGTTCTTTCACCTATTAGTAGGCTCATCTTGACCTTTAACGACAATACTTATACCTTAATGGGAGTGGCTTTTACAATATAAACATAACCTAGTTTAGTGATATCTTGCTTCAACTGAAAAATGAATAATATTTAAAAGAAAACAAAAAGTTGAAAGCACTTAATAAATTTTTTTGTTCTAGTTTTGTCACTTTCAACATATATGGAAACAATTGTGGATTGCAAATGGATGGCAAAATAAATTACGTGTTCTTTTCAATGGACCAGGTTGGGCTCCTGGAAAACCGAGACTTGGATTAATAAAGGACATTCCTGACGTAAAATATACATTTATGTTTTAATAAGTGTTGAAATATTAAAAAAAAAACCCACAGGTTCATGCTCCCGTAGAGAAATATGACCCACATTTACCAGTTTGGCTACAAATATATTATTTTATTCATTTTGTGCTGTTAGTTGCAGTTTATCATGATTTTGCAGGAAAACACGAAGTAAGACAATAATTTAGAATTTAATTTGGTTGTTATTATTTTTTTGTATGTTTTTAATAGGTTATTGGTATTGTGCCAGCAAGCTTTGTAATGCTTTTTATTCTTATGACAGTTTATGTTGTAGCAGCTAATCAAGAAATGAGGTATGATTTTGTTTTTAAAATTGTATAGAAAAATGATTATCATTTTTTTAAAATCAAATTTAGACCTAATGCGTCAAACTGGGAAGTGTGTCGAGTAGCATCTTGGTTCCTAATTAACAAATGGATGGAAATTACTCTTCCTGAAATCTTGAAAACATTTTTACAATCATATTTTATATTCTCAGCTGTGCTGTGGGCTCTTGTGTTTGCTCATTCAATGACAAGGGTTTGGATTAAAACTGCTTGAGTTTGGATTAATAGACCAAAGGAAAATTTTAATTGAAACTTTTCTTCACTCGTTTTAAATGCAGTACTTAGAAGTTAACAAAACAAAAGTTGAAAACTATTAATAAATCAATATAATCAACACCGTTTTAAATAGAAAATTCCTACTCTCTTGAATAAAACAAAAATTTATACATGTTTAACAATATCACTTCTATTTATTTCATGTAACAAAAGTGGGTTTACTTACCTTAATAAAGCATTATTTTATGTTATTACGTAAAATAAAACTTAACATTAAAAATTTAACATTCATTATGCAATTCTTTGTATTTTTACAATTTAAGTACGTCATAAATGTTTGATGTACATATTATTACAAAAAATAAAATGAAACTTAAGTTAATATCTAATAATAACAATTAGTAGAAATAAAAATAAAGTATAAAATAAAAAGCTTTTCTAATACTAAGCTGCCTTGAAAGTAATTGCCAAAAGTTCCGCAAGGGATTTAGAACTAAAGCCAAACTCGTAACTTGTAATTGGGAATGGCCAATGATCCCTAACGCGCCAAGTCTCGAGCACAACTGGTATGACTCACGCTTGCATCTCTCAGCGCCGGAAGAGACACTGGCTCGGGGACGGGGCAACGGTGGAGGTTCTGTGGACAGTGGAGCGTGCATTGATACAATGGCAAAGCATGCTCGTTGCCTTCCGTCTGCCATGAGGTCCGGCAACGTGAGTGAAACTTCCGGGGGAAGTGCCTCGCGCGTGCATTAGCGGACAGAGCCCTACTGCCCTCGTAAAGCATGAATCAAAAAGAGGGACTGTTAAAGCCATTGCGTGGGAATGTGTATGAGCACGTGATTCAAAACATTTACTCATGCTTGTTAAATGGAAGAGTTTTATGACTCACAACTCTTTTTAACATTTCAACTTATTTCTACACAACTTAACCAAACACACAAAAAAACAAAAATTAATTTTTTAAAACAAAATATTTTTATCTTAGTACAATAGCCAGGAAAAAGCCATAACTCAATACAAAACTCCGCCCGAGTTTGGTTTTCCTGCAGTGCAAGTTGCGAGCAATGCATCACCAGTGTGACAGATCGGTGGGATGCATTGGGCAATTTGGAATTCGTTATTAAATTCTCATTGGGTACACGTCTCCTTGACTAGGGGACGATCTACGCTTGCCCTTCACATCTTGAAGCATGATTCACCCTTAGCAGGTCTAACATAATGGGTGTCAGCACAAGGTCCAAGTTCTGGCTCAACGAATTAATCAATGAGTAGAGATTAGCAAGCAATACACATGTTGTCTGTATATTAATTTCTTCGTGGCCTCAACGTCATTAAGCAGTAAATAATGGTTTCAACAGAGAAGCATTTCAAAGCAAGCCCTCCAAATTATGTACGTATTGCAAGTGGCGCCCCCCTCGTGCGCTTCACTCGTTTTAATGATTAATTTTTAATTGAGTCAAAGTTCTAATTACGGCCGCGTGCTCCACTGGTTTTATGAGACGCCGTAAAAATGCGCTCCAATGAGGCGACAGCTCGCCACTGTCACATTCCTCTGCTATTTCCCTGCAAAATCTTCTTCATTCCATCTTCTCCACCATTTTTGTCAAGTGTCGGATATTTGGCTGCATTTTCTTCCCTTATACCGAATAACTTTATCTCAAGACTGGTAATTAATCTCAATTAGAAGCTTGAGCAGTGAAGCGACACTTTTTCTCTCGAAAACTTTTATATTCGTGTCCCGACTCATACAAATCTCAAGATCTCATCCTAAGGGATAGAGAGAACAATAATTTACGCGTGAAAAAATTCTGCACATTGTTATTATATTTTTTTTTCTGATTTCTTTTTTTTATAATTTTTTATCTGAGTGAAAGAAAATCCCCTTAATGAAAAGCAAGAGGATTTGCTCTTTGCCGAGTGAACTGCACTTTGTGTTAAATGATGTCTTGACTCGTTTCTCGATTGAGCAATTGTCATCTCGCTGGAATGAAATGCATCTCATCATTTATCTTTTTTGCTCTGACAGCATTTTCTGAGAAGATGAAGAATGTCTCTCCCTTGCCATTGAATTAAAAAGGGAGAGCAGAAGACTTCTTTATTTACGAACTCAAAATATTCGCTTAAACGACCGGGCAATTTGCAAACGACGGTCTGAGGAGAAAAACATGACGCGAAGCGTGCACTTATTGAGGAAAAGACTCTCCTCGTTAAATGAGCGACCCACTCAAACTGACAAAACGCAATTAAAGCAAAAACGCAGGAAGGAAAAGCATTAGAATCGCACATGACGCAACAGTTATAAATATTCTTGCATTTTTTGCTTTTTACTTGTGGAAATGAATAAAAAAATGTGAAATTGAAAAGTATAATTAATTGAAACTGATGAATGTAATTAAAAATATTTATTTTTTTCTTATAAATAAAAATTAGCTTAAAAAATTAAATAAATCATTTAAAACAATCAATTAAATCAACATTTGGTAAATTCTTTTGAAGTTTTAGCTCTTGCATTGAATTTTGTTAGTCTTCGATTCGTATTTGGAGAAGCAACATTGCTAGTAGAATCACATTTTGGACTTTTAGATTTATGTTGAAGTTGAGAACTACTACGAGATAAATAGTTGACCAGATGCATGTTGTCGATACTCTTTGTAAGAGGATTCGGTTGTCGTTTGCTTTTGCGAACGTTTGGTTTTGGCACCATCAATCGACACAAGTTCATTCCTTCTTGGCTTGATGCGCGGTCAAGTGTACGGTTATCGGTTGACCAGTGGTCTTCTTGGATTCCACCAATTTCACCAGTGCTTCCCTCAAATGATAGAGCAGTAGACAGGGATCGAACACTCGATGCACGGGTTGCAGCACTCTCGGGTCTGGCAATTGCCAAAAGATCATTCAGATACAATGACCCTTGAGTGCGACGAATTGTGGACACGTGATGTAAGGAAGGTGTGGAAAGAGGACGAGAATCTTTCTTTCCGGCGGCTTTGGCTCGGAGAGCATCCAAATCCACCGAATACACTTGCCGCTGAAAGCGAGTGTCAACATTAGCACATGCTGACAGCAATGAAGATGTTGTCAATGCGCGTGATCGGACAGATAATGAACTTTCAGATCGCCGAAGAGAACTGCCGTCAGGTAGCGATACCATTATTTATGCGTGATTTTAAATCTGAAACTATTTAAAATAAATTTATTTTAAAACATTGTTAAATTTTAAAATATTATTATTTGTGTCTATTTACAGATATATTTTATTTAAATTAAAGTAACTAATAGTTTCGATTTTTATTTTACTCGATTGGACAATGTATATCTATGATTGGACCAATTCGCGAATTAGTTTTTCATTATTGTGATTCGGTTGTTGTCCCAACTTGTTCTGCTGCTTCATGCGAATGTAACATAACTATACATTTAATTATCTATAATTTTAAATCTGATTTAATCTCAACTTAGTTGTAGCATTTGGTTTATTATTTCTATCGTGGAAAATCAACTGATGTAGAATGAGTACGTAAGAAAGTGAAGAATTATACCGTGCTCGTATCGTGACGCCTACAAACGCAATGTAGTACACAGCTATGAACAAGGTAAGTTTACAATTTATTTACTTATTTATTTGTATTTATTCGGCAGTATTTTGGAAATAGGTTAAAATTTTAAAAATGGAACATTTCATTTTTATTTACTTTTAATTTAAAAAATAGGCCTAAATGGCATTTAGGCATGCATTAGAAGTTGCAATTAATTATTCCTATCAAAAAATCCTGAGCACTCTAGAGATAGATAAACAAACAAAAATTATAAACTTAAATCACTTCACTGAAATTTTCGTACAGTATTTTTAAAGTTTAATGAAATTGACAACTATTTATATGAGACAATAAAATAAATAAAAACTT